>CM040191.1:23785121-23887621 GCA_022606455.1 Callitettix versicolor
TCCAATAAACATAGTTCCAAAAACGATTCGTTTTCTGTCTGGCTGCCATTATGTTTTTTATAAGAAACAATTTATATCTTGAGAACGGTTCAAAGGTAGCTTCATGAAATTTGGCACACGTATACGTATCTGTATCGACGACTGTTTAGAAAAGTACCTGAATATTATCTTAAAAAATTTCAAAAAGGCGGCCATTAAAACTTTTTAATTGTTAATAACTTTTTAATCTTATATTTTATGAAAATTACTTCAATTAGATAAAATATTACCGGTTTAATTATGAACAAAATAAAACTTTATTTTTAAAATTAGATAAAAAATATAGGTTATGACAAAAATTGTGATTTTCAAGTGTTTTTTCAAGTATTTTCATGATTTCTGTAATTATTGTTTTCGTATTAGGTTTGTTTTAACCGATATATCAAAACTAATTTAAAAAAATGGAAAGTACAGTTTTGTCTACGTTTTGTTCAATATGTAAAAACATTTTCTCTTCCCTATCGTATAAATTAATCCCGATGTGAAAAGGTAAGGTTTTTTAGGCTAAAATAACTAGTTTTGGCAAGAAGTGATACGGTATACAGGTTGTGTTGTAATGACGTTTTATGAACGAGAACGAATAACTCTGTTAAGAATTCGAGGCTTCGTAAATCGTATAAGATCTACCTAAAGGTATGTAATCTCATCAATAAAATATTTTCCAGACAGAAACTGTTAGTTTTTTCTATTATCAGAAAAACTTTTGAAAGTTTTGAAATGATACGTCAGGTAATTGACTGGAGTCACGAACGCCGAATTTTTTTATAGACGAGGAACACGCATTAGATATTTTGCAAACATTTACTGAAAACCCTCAAATGCATCGCTTAGGAAGTCAGCACAGAAACACGATATGCGTCCTATCGAAAGTTAGTAACAGTTTCAAAACTAACCAGGCAATATTTTCAAGTCTTATTGATTTCATTTATTCTAAGAATTAATTACGGGTAAACTTATGACAAGGTAATGGAATTATGTCAAATCATGTTTTGTCGTTGTGACGATAACAAAGCATTTTTTGTTGTTGTTATTTTAAGGCGAAAAGCAATTGAGGCTATTATCGCCTCCCTAAATGTAAGTGTGAGTGTAAAGTGTTAAAGTCATAAGTGAAGTGTTGTAAGTGTAAGTGTGTGTTAGACTCAGGTACCGCGAGGGATTCTAAATCCTCTCAATAGATGCAGCTAGCTTGCACTCCCCCTGCGGATACAAAGCATTTCTGGCCAAAGTGCGTGTGTGTACACACACACACACACACACACACACACACATATATATATATATATATATATATATATATATATATGCACCCTATATAGCATAAAGCATACCATTTATAAATCATTTACAAATCAGGATCGATGCTTTATGTAAAGGTCC
Organism: Callitettix versicolor; assembly: GCA_022606455.1. Taxonomy (NCBI): domain Eukaryota; kingdom Metazoa; phylum Arthropoda; class Insecta; order Hemiptera; family Cercopidae; genus Callitettix; species Callitettix versicolor. The sequence continues at coordinate 23,786,538 of CM040191.1, forward strand.
CGGGACGATGGCCCCTTTAAAAGCTCTTCTAATGAAAATTTTCTAAAAATGTGTAACATAGAGAAATTTATTTCAATAATATTTGTTCTATTTAGAGTAAAATAACGGAAGTATTAAATAACAAAGTGGTTTGGGTATCATTGTATTTGCAAGGAAACGAGGGTGGGTTTGAGTTATGGCCGGAAAGGTTGAGATAATCCCCCAACAAAAAAAGATTGTGATTCTGTTCAAAAATAAATGAGCGTGAACATTTAGTGTTTTGAAAATTATGCGTACATATTTTGTAAGAACTTAGTAAATTTTGTTTTTGAAGACACTGTAAAACTAATGAAACTAGCAAACAGGGAAGTTAGTTTACAGCATTTAAAAAAATAAATCAGAAATTATTGCAAACTTTCTCGCAGTCACCCGAAAATATCTTTCACAAGCTACAAAGCAAGAAGGCCGGACTGACCTAATTTCTCAAAATATGTTATCAGATTTTGTTCAAACTGAAGTAATGTGAAAAGAATTTTAAACTAGTATAACATATTTAAAAGTAAAATAAATTTACGTTTCATGTGTAAATCTTAAACAAAGCATTACAAAACCAATTACAGTCGAATTTACTACAGTCATCTGAACAACGAATCTTCGAATATGAGCGAATTTTATAAATCATATTTACGTAAGAGGCTGTCAATCAAACCTTTTATTTGGAAGTCTTAACAAACTACACAACAGTGTTCGTCAAAAAAGACCCGATTTGTGGCAGATAGAAAACTGGATGTTTTACTACGACAATGCACCAGCACACAGCCATCTTTGTTAGCCAGTTTTTGGCTAAAAATAGCATGGTTCAGCTTCCCACACACCTTACTCACCTGACTTAACTTTTTGCTGTTCTTCTTATTTCCACGCATGAAAAAGGAAATGGAAGAACACCGATTTGACAACATTGAAGAAGTAAAGGAAAAGTAACGAGGAAGGAGCTGTCAGCAATTTATAGATAAGTAAAAAGTGTTTCGAACAGTGCACCATGTTTAGTTGTAATGGAGTACTCCAATACTTTGAAGAGGATAAGTTTGTTTTGTAATAATTTTGAAATATAAAGGTTTGAAAATAATTTCGGTTTCTTTTGGGTACCCTTTTGCAGTTCAGTTTTCAACAATATGCGTAGACATACAGACACAACACACAGATGGAAGGAAGTAAAAAAAAACTTTTTTTGACGTAGGCTATTACGATGTTGAAATCAGATTTTTAATAGTGTACAAAAACACACATAGTGCACGTGCGCGCCACCCACCCACACCCACCCACCCACCCACCCCACCCACACACACACACACACACACACACACATATATATATATATATATATATATATATATATATATATATATATATATATATATGCCAGGAAAGTAAGTACATTACATTATGTACACTAAGGCTCTAATCCCCTTCAAAGTAGGCTCCTTGTGTCTCTTTATACTGAGTCCACCAATCCTTTCACTTCAGAAAACAAGTCTTGGAAGGCTACTTTCCTTTACATTTACTGTGCGTTTGTTTCCGGATCGTACCCGTACACCCTCAACTAATTTCCAGTAATCACGGTGTTCAGAAACTCAGGATCAGTATTTTTGGTGACTAGAAGGTCCTGTGAAACTTCAAGACGGACTTCTTTCTGTTCCGCCAACAGCAGCTTGGGCACAAATTTTGCAGCCACTCTGCGCGTGTTCAAATCATCAAGCAAAATTGCACGTGTAAAATCTTTACTAATCCCACCTCTTCGGAAATCTCTCGTACGGTCATGCGAGAATCTCCTAGTTTCAGATAGCTCTCCACAATAGCTGCAATCTGAGTGGTTTGTGGTCTCCCAGAACGCTGTTTACTTTCCACCAATGCCCGGCTATTTTTGAATTGTTTGAACCACTGCTTTATTTGTGCTACCACATAATTTCGTCTCCAACACCTTCTGAATCTTACAAATTGTTTCGCTTTCAGAATCAACAAGATTTTGACAAAATTTGATGCAGCATATTTGCTCAACTCGTTCAGTTATGTTAAGAAAAATCAAAAAGCCGATTAATACAATTAATTGGCGGCCTGCAGGCAGCGACTGGTAAGCTCAAACGAGGTGAGCAAATTCAAGCATGCTCATTGACTTTTCTACCTTCACTGTGCAAAGTAGCGCCACCACTAATATACGCGGGAAAATCAAGGTCGGAAACGTTCAGGTAGACCTCATATATCTCATATATATATATATATATATATATATATATATATATATATATATATATATATATATATATATATATATATATATATATATATATATATATATATATATATATATATATATATATATATATATATATATATATATATATGTGTGTGTGTGTGTGTGTGTGTGTGTGTGTGTGTAAAATTTTGAACAACCTTAAAGCGATGATATTTTACAGTCCTTACCATAATAATCTACTAAAAACTCATTGTTTAAAGAAATTTTCACAAAAAATTATAAGTTTAAAAATAACTCTTATTTTGGACAGTGTTTGTTTTTGTATTTATATTGTAAAATACAAAATAATACGTGAATTAAAATACATTTTTATTTGATTGTATTCAATTCTTGTAAATTCACGTTTATCACATCAACAAATTAGCTTCGTGCTCTATTTACTTGAATATTTATTTTAATAAATTTTATCGTAAACAATATAGACCCAATGTTTTCCATACTTCTTACGCAAACTTAATAAAAGAAAGTTTCTGATGTAATTAAAAGAAGAGTTTTTGTATTGAACAGAAGCAAACAAACAGTCTAATAAATCCAATGTGATCACTTAGAGTGAGCGGAGAACTAATCGTGAGCTCAAAGTACAAAGCTCAGGGCTGTGGGCCTCTTGATTCAATTACAGAAGGGCAGAAAGTTACCGTTCTAACTCAATCCATTAGCCCTTAAGGCAAAGCATATGTAGACCTGTTTGTGGTTCACGTAAAGAACTTTATATCCCTTTAGCAGTAATTATAAGTTATCGTAATTACTTTACTTCAGTAATATATATATATATATATATATATATATATATATATATATATATATATATATATATATATATATATATATATATATATATATATATATATATATATATATATATATATATATATATATATATATATATATATATATATATATACATAACAGTAACAAAAACTTGCTTACATTCAAAATTACTTTAACAATATTGCCATTTAAGAGCACTAACAAAAAAACAATAAAATCAGTCAAAACGTTTACAATCGGTTTAATACTCTTAGAATCGAAATTTCGTCAAATAAACTTGCACAAAAGAAATACGTAACTCAAAAATCGAAAAAAATCAAAACTAATCCGAATGTGGTTAATATTTATATTTTTTTCTGACATATTCCCAAAATGTAACTATATAACAGGCTTATTTTGTTTCAGATTTGGTACCCTTATTTGAGTTATATATTATTTTTCTTTTATACAAGATCTTTTACCGAAAAACATTTTTAACAACTTTTCACAAAATAATCTTGATGTGTGTATCAAAGTTTAATTATCAATCCCGGGTCTGGATCTTACTGTTATAGATTTTACTAAATATCATTTTCAAATGAAATTCACTAAAAAATACCGGTTTCTTGAGAACTAATAAAGACGTTTGAAAATGCGTAATGTGAGTGTTTATACTTTTTAATGCAGAAAGTATGTTACTTTTTCTACTGCCAGAAAAACTGTTAAACGTTTAGAAATGACACTGTGTTAAGTAATTGAGCGAAGCCACGAAATATTTTCAAGCCTTACAAAATTCGTTTATTCTAAGAATTAAGTGAGGTTAATTTTGACGCATAATGGAATTCTGTGAAGTCATGACATCGTTTAGATAATAAACATAAATATCATAAACATAATTTATTTTCATTATGCGTAGATAATAAACATAAATATTTTCATAAAAAAATTAATAACTGCAAAATGACAGCCGAAACAGTTATATAAGTTGTAAAAATAATAATGTTCAGACTTGGTTTAGAAGTTATGTTAAAAAAATAGGTTAATATACAGAAAATGTCTGAAATTTGTTCTTCAAAACTACTCATAAATCGAAAAGAAACGTGGTTTTGTCAATAGTCATAGAATAGCTTCCAGCGTAAAACTGTCTTCTAAAATCACATGGTTCAATTTCAATCTAGCCGCCTCGGTGGTCTAGTGGATAGCGTACTAGGCTTTCACCCCGAGGACCCGGGTTCGATTCCCGGCGAGGGCTTGGCATTTTCATACGCTAATAATCCCATCGTCTGCATTAGCCCAAGTGTGCACAATAGTCGGACGTTAAACACAAAAAAAAAAAAAAAAAAAATCAATTTCAATCACATAATGTAAAAAAAGTTTGAAAATTCCGGCCAAGGAAGCTAAAGGGGACAGCTGATGGGTACCGCGATCTTTTCGAACTTCTAACTCACCTACTAAAAACACACACACACACACACACACACACACACACACACACACACACACACACACACACACACCATATATATATATATATATATATATATATATATATATATATATATATATATATATATATTAGCTGTAAATTGTAATCCTGATGGATTGAATGACACCGGCTTAATAGTGTATAAATCATCACTAGGATACCTGGCGACTTCGCCGTATTTCTTAGCCTTACTCATACGTAATGAGCTGTGTACTGGGCTCATTTACCTAGTTACTTGTGAGTGTTCTCATGAGTAACAATATAAAATTGAATGAGTTGTATCTGCCCGTACAACAAAAGCTGAACAAATCAAGCAACAACTCCTTAATAAAGGTCAAAAGAAAAGAAAATTAAAGTGAAATTAGCAGAGCAAACACCTCAGGAATGAAATAAAAAGTTACGGGTTAGAAGTGGAGCAGTCATTCATCTTGAATTGTCTCTAAATTCTAAACTTTGTGAATTAACAAACCCTGGAGAAAGCGTCGTATCCGAGCATTTCAGGAATATAGAAAAGGAGGGCAGAATAGATCTACAAAGGATGCCTAGAAATACATTCATTCATTCAAGATTGAAAATAATCTAAAGTATGTCAAAAATAACTTTGTATGTCGGTTCGAACTAACAGTTATCGATTCGGATAGGAGAAATGTACAAAAAATTATAAACTAACCAAGATTATACCTCATTATACAAAACATGTTTTTTATACTTTCAAGGAACTGTGCAAATTAAAACCAGAATTGAATACTATTACAAAATATTTTGACATACTTGAAGCGTTTCCTCTCATTTACTTACTTCCGCATTGTTATTAAAAAACTTTGTTAATAAACTGAAAGTTAAATAAAAAACGGAAATTTAATAATGTTATAATTATTTGATGAAAAAAGTTTTAATCAGGAAATGCAATGTAAGTTAATTATTTCTCTAATGATCGAGTACGTACAATTTAAGTATAATTAAGACAATTATTTCAATTTTCGATGTACTGATCTACTCTTTAAACAATGAATTTGATATAAATGGATTTAGATAATGTTTTTATCATTTGTAGATACATTTATAATAAGAGATGTTCATGCACCTGCTTTTACATTCTTGTCCATATAAATTGTATAACCAGTTGAAACGTAACCTTTAGCGTTTTGTTTTTAAAAGCCCAATTCAGTTGGACCAATGTGTTGGCCTGCGTTGGTGCAGTTGGCCAAGGGTGTTGGCTGGTGTTGGGAAACATTGGCGTCGGGAGTGGTCCGACTCAACTTACCGGAGGAGGCCAATATGCGCGAACCAAGTGCGCAATACATAAGGAATGCGTCCACACACATGGCCAATATTGATGTTATTATCACATATCAGTTCTTTCGTGCCCGTAATCAACTAGCATTTTAACAATTTATGATTTAATTACTTTTTAAAATCTTAGTTACCTAGGTTATTTAAGTATTTTTAAAATCAGTTTACATATCTAAAAGTACAACGTGTAAAACATGAACAAAAATAGGAAACCTTTATAGAACAGTATCAAAATGAACTGCAATTTGGAATCCGAAAGACACTAATAATAATATGCACATAACAATTATACGCCCTAGCCAAACACAAAGCTGAAACAGGAATTTTATTTATATCAAGCATTTTAACCATTCAACCATTTATAATGTAATTGTTATTTTGTGCAATAAACCATGTGGAATAACCTAAACAAAGGGCCCAAGGTTTAGTCAAGACACTGGCCCAAGATATGGCCCAGTGCGTGGAGGCCGCCACTGAGCCAGCAATGGTGACCAATGTAGGCCCTATTGGCCTGCCTAGTGCACAGGTCTAATGAACAAGAATAAACAAGGATTGATCAGCTGATCTCCGTGCCGTAACGAAGACTGTATCTTTTGAGCTCTTTTTAAAACGTATTTGACGCTCAAACCTAAACATGACTTGAATCGCATTCAACTTACTTTTACACAAAATGCAACTGTGCGAAAAAAACTTCTAATGTTGTTGGCGAGTAATACAAAATACGCTTTTTCAGGTTCTTAATGCAAACATACGAAAAATATCGAAAAATCCCGAAAAACCTATATATTTTTATACATACAAAAATTTTTAACGACCCTTAAAACAAGTGACCAAGATCCAGGATAAGTGCTCATTTTATGGTTCCAAATTTTGGTCCTGCCATGATGATCGCTGTAATAGCTCATTTCCCCTGCACTAAAACCAACGTCCAGTAGGGTACATTTATGGTTATTTATCAAGGAACGCAGCAGCGTTCCGCCTCTGCAAGTCACCCAAATCTGCATCAGTGCATAAATATACACTAAATGGTGATTAGGAGTTTTCAGGTATTAGTAACATAAAAACGAAAACTGGTATAGTATTGGCAGTTTTATCACGTTAAGGAAAATAACGAATTATTCAAAATTTAAATTAAAAAAATAAAATTGATAGAGCCAATGCGTAGAAAAACGATTTGAAAAGTTCACTTTTAATCATTTTTTTCCCTTCATCATTGTCGCATCTACAGCCTAAACTACTGAATCAATTTTGATCAAATCTGACTCGATTTATCCAACCTGTTTCCAGGATGTGCTTTTTGCAAAAAAATCAAAAATAAGTAGGTTTACGCTAATAAAATTACTAAAAACAGTAAACAAATTAACAAAACATCCAATATTTAAACAAAGTTTGAGCTATATTTTACGTTTTCAAATATTACACTTTAAGTATAATTAGGAAACTTATTAATTACATTTAATAAGTTTCCTTAACATTTAATTATGTTTAATAAGGCAACATTATTAAATACGTGCCTGAGCGGTTTCAAATTTCGTTTACAATTAAACAGTCATGTTAGTGAGGGGTGAAAACACTTTTTTTGAAATGACAACAATATTCATAAGGCCACGCCACTCGTCGAGAACAATGTACGCTGAAACATTGCATGTAGACAAATGTATGCACTCCACTCGACATTGGGGAAATATGACGTCATAAAATTGTTAACTCCGGCTATGCAGGGGACGAATTCAGTACTGGAAGGGACGAGAGAGTCGGGTAAACTGATTTAAAACTACTCGACAAATCCGTTTTGTACTGTGATGAAAGTGCATCCAAAAATTACCCTGAGTTCAATCTATGAGGCTTTGCAATCTTGCTTGTTTCTGCAGAATCCGTGAAAAATTGAAAAAAGAATGTTTTTTTCAATTTACAGTTTAACTTACATTTTTAAACACATTAAAAATCATTAAATATTTTCTTTATCTTTATTAACGTGTTTTACTAAGTGGCACTTCGTCTAGTCATATTAAACAATTGTCGTAGCAACAATTACGTCATATACAAAGCGCTTGAAAAAGTTAATGCTTAGATTTGTTTACAGTAAACTTAATTGTATATTAATATGTAACTGAAGTAGGGACTGGGTGGTAGATGTCGCTGATATCTATCTGTTTATCTCTTACGTCTCTGAACTGCGCACATCGAGGTCGTTAACGCCGGTGGCTAGAAGTTTAATTGGCATAAAGTATAGACGTTCAGGGAAAAAGTGTAACTGAAATGTTTCTGTCAAATATGATTGTTACACAAAGATGTCCCGATAAGGTACTAGCCAATTTCCGATGAGGGAATGAAGCTAATTCCCCCAAAATATTTTTTTAAATTTTAAACATTTAATACTAAATTAATTTAAACGTTAATAAATAAATAAATTTAAATGACTGACTTCAAACGTTAGTCGTGAAAAATATTTATACTTTTGAACGTTATCATAAACCAGGAGGTCCATGTGAAATTTCGCACTATGAAATTTTAAGTAAACACAGCCTTTTGAATAAGAGTAGTCGATGGGGTGAGGGCGGTAGTTGGAAGGATATTTGATGTAAGGATGTAATCTTGTACTTTTTGTATTTCATTTTCCTTAACGGATACAAACATGTTAGTTTATTTAGTTACCCTTGAAAAGGCTACATGCAATTATCCGTGAGTAAAGACGGCATTTGGTAAATACAATCCATCTCTTTGAAGTGTTTGTCCCTGCGAGATGTTTAAGATATAGTAATAGCAAACGCAATTTTAATAGGTAATTGTTTTCTAGTCAATTGAAAAGGCATGCTTGATAACCTCTAACTGTATTTTGACATTTTAGTTCTACTTCGTATTTTATAATGTCCATATTAACAATAGATAAATGCAAGAGGAAAGGAGGAATCACAAATATATTTGTTTAAAAACAGTGTCCAAAACATAAGTTTGGTATTTGAAATGCTTGTCCCGGCTTGTACGAAGGGCAGAGATAAGAGACTGTTAGTAGGGCTATATAACCAATAAGTTTAATGTCTGTTAAGTAAATATTGAAATTGTTCTAAGCACGTTATTAAAAAAAGCGGCATTTGTAATGATATTGTCTATTACTGATTAAGAAATTAGCTTCGTGAAATATACAAAATATTGTCTGATTTGAGATTCCACGCATGCGCATCCATGATGCCGTTTTGCCTATGAGAGATAAAAGTGGCTTTTATGTTAAAATTTTCCACAAACAGTAAGTTTTAGAGCAAAATCGTTTTGCAAGGTTAAACAATCTTTCTAAAGATACCATTTTATGCCTGTACGAACAGTATTTACCGAGAAAAAGTGAGGTTGACTCGAGAAATATTATATATGATTGCTTCAGAATGAAAGAAATTTTTAAATAGTAGATTTGTTTGGAAACGTATCCAAGCTATCAGAATATCGATATCCCTCCAAAACGTTGTAAGGAACGAGCATGATAGTATGCTTAATTCCTTATGTATTCAAACTAAGAATTTGGGCAAATTCGCTTAAGCCGAAAGATACACCAAACTGACAAATGTCTGTAGAATACAAAGGATTGGAAGTGTCAAAAACTCCACAGTTTGTAAAATTTAGATAGTGTATAAACCAAAACGTTTTACAAGTAACAGTAGTTGATTAATTTATTCTTAATAAAATTTCTTAAACTTAAATTTCTTTATTAATTTCTTGTAATTACATTTCATTGCCAAAAAAACAACACAAAAATACAATACAGTTATCAAGTTATTTATTTACGAACTTTGTACTTGTGGATTCATGCACAACTTTTAGTATATTTTATTATCACAAAAGACGTCTACAATTGAAAACCATTTTTAAAAATAATTATTTTTATTTTTGCATTTACTTATAAATTTTCTTTCTTTCTTTACTTTAATTTTAATTTTATTTAATTACAGGACAAATTCAATTATTTGATTCCTCAATGTTTTTTTCTATTCTCCTACTCTCAATGAAACTCTCGTTAGTCGTTTTTCAAATTCTCTCCCTTCTCCAACTTACCTCATTGGTCTAAGAAACTATTTTTTACATTATCTGTTGATGACTTACAACAGTTACTCCCGTTTATTGACCTATGTACAATGGTCTTTCAAACGCTTCTCAACTTCTTTGTGTCCAAAATTCATAACCTACCAAGTATTTCCAAAAATCTAATGCACTCTTTAAAAGGTTTACAAAATTTTGAGCATGGTTTGACTCAAATTTCCGAGTCAGCATTAAAGACATTTTTTTAAAGATATAAAAACTAAAATACGCTTTGTTTTAGCACATAAGGTATTTATGATTCAATCAATTTAAATATATACATTTAAATTTACTAGAGCTCGGTGGTCGATGTGGATAAAACACCGATCAGTCTGATGCATCCTTAAACTGAGCACCTCAAGGTCAAAGGTTAGTGACATAGAGTTACTGCAGTAAGTTTTACATTTTCCGTTAAGATAATTAGAAGTTATGGTTCTTTTCATTGACACATTCTTTTTAAAACCTACGCTTTTAAGACTCGTCCCTAAGGATTCATCGTTCTTATTACTCGAAGAATATTGTATTACGTTTAATGACTTCGTTAGCAATTATTTCTTTTATATATATATATATATATATATATATATATATATATATATAATATTGTCTAGAATTATATTACAATTACAGATTCAAATGTATGTTTTAGGCGTATTAAAAATATAAAAATACTGAAAAAAAGTTAAATTTGTATTTCTTATAAACTTGCTAACATATTTGTTGAATATATTAGGGTTACTTTAAAAAAATCATAATTATTTTATAAAATTTGGTACGAAATAAAAAATCTGTTATTTATTTGTTAAAAATATAATTTTGTGTTTTGATAAATTGTTTTATAGAAGATAACGCAAACCTTTTATATTTTGTATAAAAGAATTTTATACTATAGAAATGTTTTATTAAAAGCCTGTCCATTCCACTATAAAAAATATTAAAAAATAACTTTTATGAAATTCTTTCGAGGAAGAAAAATTATAATGTAATAAAGGCAATAGAAATAATTCAATATGAAAGTTGAACCACCAAAAACCAGACTAGACATTTCCGAAACATAAAATAAAATTTTACAAAACAAAACCTGAGTAAATACAGAAATGTACGTGTTAAAGATTACGCGACGGTTCGTGCCAGTAACAGATACATAAGGGTAGTGAGGGTGCATTTGTCCTTGTCAGCCCTCAGCTGTTTGTTTAACATATGTCATTGTATGTTATTATCTCGCAGTACAATATTCATTTTTCAGAAAATCCCTCCAGGAAGTTAATATTGCAGTTGGTCACGTACTACGTGAATTTGTATTTGTATATCTGACAAGCTACTGGAAAATGTTCACCACAAAACAAAGATTAGTTTTATATAAACATTTTTATAAGGTTTTAGATTGACAGATTTTAGCGGCAGATATTTCTAATCAATTATTATTGTAAATTCAATAACGCAAATTAAAATATTACAACTTTCAAATATCATTTTTTTAAATTAGAAAATAAGCCATTAGACAGAATAGTTCATAGTAAGACAGAATAAGTGAACATGAAATGAGCGCCGATCCGAACTTCTAGAACACTTTTTCGATTATATAGCAAATATCGATCTAATTTAAATGAAATTAGGCACAGAAAATTTAAAATAATAATACCGTAGACACGTTTGTTATCTAGAAAACTAAATTCAAAATTTTCAAATTTTTAAAACTGATTTTATTAACGTAATCAAGAGTTAAAATCTAGAACAATAGCATTTTTCAAACTTCATTGAAATTAAGGAAGTAAGCCTGTCGCAGTTTGCAGTATATTTTGAATGTACTTTGAGCATTAAAAATGATAACACAGGTCTACAACCAAAAATTTGATTTGATAATTTTAGCTAATCTTTATATTTTTTGGTGTGCTGAAACCGAAAATGAAGTCCGTTTTTCTCTATCACGTACAGATTTTTTTCAAATCCATAGAACATAATATATCTGCTATACACATAAATTTGGTAAGAAGTAGGTTTTTTTTTCCAAACGATTTCTCTTTTTATAAACACATATCTTTCACTAGGTGGTGTAGGCAATGACTCCCTCAGTAGATGTTGTAGGAAGCAGTTTTTGTTCCTCATTTTGTTTTGGATGAGAATCTTGTTTATTGCAAAGACATTCTTGGTCTGATGAGTCAATTAGGTGTACAATATGACCCGATTCATTGGCGTCTATTCATAGACTCATCAAAGCGAAGTCTAAAGGCTGTTTTGTTGCACAACGGCAATACTTATGCTTCAGTTCCAGTTGGCCATTCGGTACATTTAAAAGAAACATACGAAAATTTGTCATTAGTTCTCGAACGAATTCATTATAATGAGCATAACTGGTTGATATGTGGAGACTTGAAAGTACTCACTATGCTCTTAGGTCAGCAATCAGGGTACACCAAGTTCCCTTGTTTTTATGTTTATGGGATAGCCGAGACAGAAATTCCCATTGGAACAACAAAGACTGGCCATCACGAGGAGCTCTGTCGCCAGGCCAAAAAAATGTAATTAGGAGAAGTTTGGTTCCTTCTGACAAAATCCTGCTACCTCCTCTACACATAAAGCTAGGGCTGATAAAACAATTCGTAAAGTCTCTCAATAAAGAAGGTGAATGTTTTAAGTACTTATGCTCCAAGTTCCCAGGATTAAGTGATGCAAAGCTAAAAGAGGGGATCTTTGTAGGCCCAGATATCCGGAAACTTTCCACAGATCCACATTTCACTCAGACCATGAATGAGAAGGAGAAGGAAGCTTGGAATTCTTTTAAAGATGTTGTTGAGAAGTTCCTTGGTAACGTGAAGGATCCGAACTACAGAAGTATCGTGGAACGCATGTTGAAGGCATTTCAATTACAAGGTTGCAACATGAGTTTGAATGTTCACTTCTTACATTCGCATGAGGACTATTTTCCGGAAAACTTAGGGGAAGTAAGTGAAGAACAAGGGGAAAGGTTCCATCAGGACATCAAGGAAATGGAACGTAGGTATCAGGGCAAATGGAACGTAAACATGATGGCTGACTATTGTTGGATGCTGCAGCGTGAATAATCTGAAGAGTCCTACACCCGGAAACGAACACGGAGAAATTTTCAAGAGAAAAAAAAAACGTTTTCATAAAAATAATAACTAAATATGCCACTGTTAATTCTGCAGCTGTTATTTCTACTCATTTATGTATTTTGTACAGTAAACAACATTGAAATAAATAAAAGATCATGAAAACTCTTATTCGCCAATTCTGTTTTCTTTTAATGGTAGTACCTCTGCCCTTACTTGAGATTGAACAATTTCCTTACGTGATAGAAAAAAACTGACCTCATGTTCGGCTTCAGCACACCAAAAAACATAAAGATTGACCAAAATCATCAAATCAAATTTCAGAAAGATTATTTTTGTAGACCTGTGTAATTTATGCTGATTTTAATGCTGAGTGTGATAATGAAGAAAAGGTATTGTTACTTTTTGAAAATATGATTCTATCACGTCAGGGAGACATCTGAATGCCGCAAATATTCTTTTAATTAAGGCGTTTTTTTGTTAATATTTACAACTATTATTATTATCGTAAGTTATGAATAACATTATTGGATAATGATTTTCAACAATAGGCATTAATGTTAAAGGATAACCTGCTTACTTATAGAGGGCATTGAAGGGTGACTTACAAGGCCTAAGTGTCATATGATTTAGTTCTTATATAAATATATTTCAGTTTTAATTATTTGTTTTTTAAAAGAATTTTGTTTTTTCCAGCTAATACACTTTCCAGTGTTTGACAAACGCTGATTAGTTTTGGTCTGACAAAACAAAGTCATTGATGGATACTTAAATTAACAGAACTGTCGCGTTTGGGCTGCGAACAATCCACATCAGTTACACGCTCACAAAAAATAAGCGTTTTATTTTAAATGTCACTAAGTTGAAATTTCATAAAACATTTTCAACACAAGTAAACAGTGAACGGTAAATTATTGTATAACAGTTCGTGAATACCGCCCCTGCAGAGCAGCTACAGTACACACAAGGTTTTTTTTTTGCTTAACGTCTATACTTTATGCCAGTTACCAGTTAGACTAATGAGGACGAGGGATCGGTATTAACGGTAAGGGAAAAGCAACGGGAGCAACTGCGGCTAGAAATAAAAACCTTTTGCGCAGTTCATAGGCGCAACAGACCGTCCACCATTTTTAACAATTCTAGTAATTAATTCGTATAATAAAACTAACTTTCTTATTTCCTCATTAGGTTGTGTCTTTTTTTGATGCTCTGTATTTGAATGTAAAATAGTATTTTACTTGAATTGTTAATTTTTAATTTTTTTTTGAAATTATCTTCCAATAGGTCAGCTAGACATTAATACAGCGATTACTATAAAGAAAAACCATAACTGCGACAAAGCGAAGGAGGAAAACTGAACATCCTTTAACATCTTCGATGATTAGTTGACTCACACTGTTTATTTACTTTTTTCTTTTTTAAAAAAAGAATACTTATATTGATAAAAACAAAATGATGTAAGAAAGTTTTGGGAGATTACCGTTTGATTAAATTTCAACGTGCTTGGGCACTTAACGTCTGATGTAGAAGACGTGACAGAATATTTATGTAAATACTTAGAGAAAATTAAAGCAAAACAACACTTCGTAAATAACCAGAGCAGCTCAAGTCAGGATAGTTAAACTTCTCACTAAACTTCCACCCTTCACTGTCCTCTCTGTCCTTTAGGGTCAAAAGTAATAACAAACTTGGTACTTATGTTTTATGCAACAGAACTTCAAAGGGCAAAACCAGTTTAAAGTGTACACAGTAAGGTATTTATCCTTGACCAGCTTTCAAGTACAAACTTGTGAAATACAAGACCTGAACGTTCAGAAACACCCTTATTTAATGTATATATATATATATATATATATATATATATATATATATATATATATATATATATATATAGCCGCCTCGGTCGTCTAGTGGATAGCGTACTAGGCTTTCACCCCGAGGACCCGGGTTCGATTCCCGGCGAGGGCTTGGAATTTTCATTCGCTATAAATCATCCCATCGTCTGTATTAGCCCAAGTGTGCATAATAGTCAAACGTTAAACACCAAAAAAAAAAAAAAAAAAAAAAAAAAAAAAAAAAAAATGTATATATATATATATATATAATGCAGCTTTACATAACTAATCCAAGGTAACATACAAGCAAACAAGCCAATGTTATTACACCTATATACTTTTAATGATTATACTATCGCCAATAAACACCCGTATAATGTTAGTTACTGAATCGGTTTTCTTCGTAAGACCTAAACCCGGGGTCTTGATATGAACGGCAATTTAACCTTTAGAAAAAGTTTTTTAACAGTCTTTATCCAGGAAAATTTATTCAACAGTTTCAAAATAGCGGCCATAGCAAATCTTCAAGAATAAAATTTTTTTAAATTTCTGATTTCGTCATTATAATCAGCTTTAATAACTGCATAAAGTAGCATTTAATATTTTCAAATTTAATTAAAAATACGAAATGACTATTGCGGCATCCAGACTCAGTGTAACTAGTTTATTTAAAAATTTCACTTTTTTATCATGGCGAAAATAAGATGAGAAAGTCGTTGTGCCATTTTATGTAAATTCGCTTCTTTCACGTCAGCGAAACAGTTACGTTCCTCATTCATTTCGTTCACTTAGTTCATTTCGTACCAATTTAATAGCGTTTCACAAATTGTTTATGGATCCTAATCGAAAATTTTTGAACACTTAACACAGATGGTAGCTTATCACAATTACCGATTATTATAGAAATAATACCTGTTTTTTTAATATAAAATTAGATACGTAATCATTTAGGCCTACGTACAAGATGACTAACTAAACATTACCTTTGAATGTTTTTCTTCACTTTCCTTTCCAAAAGAATCTGAAAAATATAAATAATTATTATTGAATGTTACTAAATGTTGGAAAACTATTTTTAAGTACGAATTTAATGGTAAAAATCTTATAAAAAAATTTTCACGTTAAATTATTACTCTAAAAATACTAGTTCGAAAACTACCATAAGAAAGGAATTGCGGCAAACATATGTTAACTTTTTTCAAAATTCTGTTTTCACCATTTCAGTCAATATTTTATATATATATATTTAATTCCAAATTACAGTATTTCAAAAATAACAAAAATGTATCCTGACCACCGCCAAATTCAATTTCTTTCTTCTTATTATTATTTCTTG
The DNA here is from genome assembly GCA_022606455.1 of Callitettix versicolor. Lineage (NCBI taxonomy): Eukaryota > Metazoa > Arthropoda > Insecta > Hemiptera > Cercopidae > Callitettix > Callitettix versicolor. The sequence continues at coordinate 23,802,661 of CM040191.1, forward strand.
TTTTTGGGTGTGCTCTTAAAGAACAGTTTGAAGTTTTGATAATGGAATTAATTCGAAACGCGTCAACAAATAAAAAATTGAAATAGCCAAAAGAAATGTAGAACGCACTGAACAAAATATTACGTTAATTTATTGTAACGTAAAAAGTTTTTTTTTTGTTAAGGCGAAAAGCACATCGAGGCTATTATCGACTCCCTAAATGTAAGTGTCAGTGTAAAGTGTTAAAAGTTGTAAGTGTAAGTGTGTGTTAAATTCGGATACCGCGAGGGACGTCTAAATCCTCTCAATAGATGCAGATAGTCTGCACCCTCTGCGGATTATCGTAAAAAGTATGAATGCATCTTAACATAACTGTGCAGAGAGTAACTCAATCTAAATTAGCATAACATTATATAACCAGTAAGTAAACACACTGTAGAAAAAGATTTCTAATACAAGAAGTGATTTAAGACGTTCAAACAACCAAAGCTCATTGCCGATAAACAAACCAAACACTTGAAGGAGAGGGAGCCGAAATTCAGAAAGTTTGAAAGTAGAAGTAATAAGATTAAAGGGAACCCAAAGTTGTTTAACTTAATTCCAAAGTGCTTGCAATCTTTATAACAGGTAAGAGTCTGTGTTTGTTTAGCTTACAGAGCCGGGAAGTTCCTTTGGTTTTGTCTGCACCTTTTGAGGTAATGTTTTATGACAAAAACGGGCATTTGTGTCATCGTTTCTAACATATTACACTTTTCGTTAGTATTTAATTAAAAGTAATTACTTAATTTGCAAACTTAGTAAACTAATTTTAAATTTATACTAATTACAGGCTTTAATAACAATGTCGGTAACGTGATAGAAACGAATTTCCAAAAAAGTAACACATTTTATTTATTTATATCTCATATCGTATTTATTATTTTTACAGATTTCAAAATTTTTTTACAATAAATACCGTAGATTTATTTACTTATCTGATCTCACCATCGTAAATTACCAGCTTATCCTAAGTGACTATGGATACTTAGAGATGAAGCGGTTTGATGGCCTGGCAACGCGATCAAAGGTTCTATTAAGCCTCTTACGTCCTAGTCCAGTAGATTTGTTCTTTCAATGAATTTTATCAGTTCACTGATTACCTCCTTCAGCTGGAGGTCTTCAGGTTCCTGAAAGACGAACACCTTAGTCTCGTGCTGGCAAGAGCCTCACAGTCATAGATTATTTCCCCGTAATTAAATCCATAGTTGATCTGCATTGACCTCCTAGGGGAATGTCTTTCAATTGACATTCATGGCTCACAGCCCTTCAGTCTTAAAGCTCAATTTACCGCCTATCTTTGTATTGCAATGACATGTTTCTTGTACCCAAGGTTTGATCCCTTTTAGGTTTAACTAGAAGCTTCTTTGTTAACACTTCCTATACTTTCAGTTTGCGCTTTTGCGTTACCGATAAACGTTGTACGTCAATATAATAGGCCGTTATTTCACTGTTTTGAGATATTCGACTACATATATTACGTTGCAAGTTAGGTAGGTCCTCTTAGCATCCTTACAGTCTGCTGCAACTCACCGCCCGTAGGTTTCTTAGGGTTAGATATACGTCCAGTTTCCTTCCCCTCAGTGGTATTTCCACTCATCAGTCCTTTTCTGCCAGATGGTTACAGTTTTGTGGCTTTTGACGTTTTGTTTCCACCTCTAAAAATTCCACAAGTAACAAAAAAAATTAAAATGTCCAACCATGCAGAGCCTAGCATCCATAGGTTCTAGATTAGAACTGAAGATCGCCTGGTATCCAGAGAAAGATAACCGTTTAATAACAGTTGCTTATGAAACTGTTCGGTAGGGGAAGAGTTGGTGGGTTTAGCTTCTGATTCTTCCTGAGAAGTTGTAGTAGGAAGCTTACGTATTGTCAGGATCAGCCAAATCCCGTAGTAGCTTATCCTCTACCGGGATCGTAATGGAGTGACTACCTGCTACTCTACCCGAGGTGCTAATGTATCTGTCAGCATTCCTCAAGGTCGAACCTGCAGTTACTACCGTAAACTTTACACCCTTTCCGTTAATGCCGATCTCTCAACTCCACAAATCTAACTGTCATAAAGTATGAACGATAAATACAAAAAAAATACATCGAATGTATTTATATTACATTCGATATTATATTCGTATACATTCGTATACATTCGTATACGTTCGTATACATTCGTATTACATTCGATATATTATATTATTGTGTTTAAAAATAATATGTTTGACTACTGATAGCGTATGATCGTAGCCTTGCACAATTTCATAGTTTTAATGAAAAATTAAAGTGTAAAATTCTACTCTGCAGTTTTAATTCAGATATTGATAGTGACATTAGTGTGAGGAATGTTATATATATATATATATATATATATATATATATATATATATATATATATATATATATATATATATATATATATATATATATATATATATATATATATATATATATATATATATATATATAATAGACTCAACAGATGTTGAAGACAGGCGCGCATACGGGAGAAAGATGCTCGGTTGGAAGGTCCCAGAGAATGAAATCCCAAAGAGAGCAGGGGTAAAATGGACGGAGGAGCGGAAGAGGATCCATGGGGACAGGATGAGGGAGGTGTGGAGGATTAGAAGGAACAAGACATGAGTCGGAGTGCTTTGCGTGATCCAACAGGGTCTATGCGCAGATAATAATATATATATATATATATATATATATATATATATATATATATATATATATATATATATATTTAAATTGATGACATTTTGAAACGTCTTAACAGATCAAGTATCTTTCTTATATAAACTATTTAAACTCAAAATAAATAAAAAATTAAATATAAAGGTGCTTAGAATTTCAATTAAATTTAGCATAAATAGTTACATAGTTTGTCTTATCTCTTTAGTATTCCATTAAAAAAAGTTGAAATTATAAAGCTTTTTTTTGAACAACAAAATTGAAAAACAAATTTAAAAAAATAGATTCTTTCAGTCAGTTTATATTCCTTAGAAAAATTTCAGCATATGCTTTTATGAACTCAAACAAAACTTACACATATATGTAATATTCTGATTTCACAGAAAAAATCAGCTCGGGATCTATTAAAAACACACATCCACAAATCTAATTTCTCGAAACAGCGAATCAGATTTCCATCCAAAAAGTGAAAGTGGTGTATTTTGAAGTACGACCTGATGAAGCAATTTTACTTTGTGAAAATTTTAGTTGTTTCAACTAAAAATAAAACATTATGAACAGTCAAATATGTGTTAAATAATTACTAAATTACATGCTTTTGTAGTTTACCTTATTAGAAATGTAGACGCACCATAAATAATGTGTAAACTGAAGGTAATAGATAGTTCTGTTTAGGTTCTACAATATGAACCAAATTTGATTTTCCGTTGCTGTTGAACACAAAAGCCTATTGAACATTTAAAGAAGCCTATGTCAAAATCGGCTCTAATTAATTATTTTGTATTGCAGACATTATTATATGTATTGAAGTCTCACGTGATTTAATTGGGGTCTGTGTTTGATATTCCTACACACAACAAGCTCACTGACAATAGGAAGCTTTAAATAGATAATTAATTAACTACAAAGCGCTTGTACGCGCGCGCGTGTGTGTCAGGTTAAATGAAAGTTTATCAAAGCAATATAACGTATGCATAACAGAAAAATAAGCTTCTGAGTTTTTTTAGAATAAAATTAAAATATTAATAAAACTATAACCTATGCCTGTTTCGACTCGGGAGTGTAATGGTGAACCCATGTTTCGTCACAGGTGACAATCCGGTTTAATAATGCCTCACCATCTCGTTCAAATTGGGTCAAAAGTCGCTGGCAAATCTCCAAACGATTCCGTTTGTGAACGTCGGTCAAAAGACTGTGAACCCACCTTGCAGATACTTTGCTGAGTTCCAGGTTTGATGTAACGATTTTTTGAACGCTACCATAGCTCAACTGGAGTTCATCTGCAATAAATCGCAGCGACGTCTGTCTTTCGTCCAGGAGCTTCTGAACAGCATCAATGTTTTCGCGTGACGGAAGTGGTCGGGCGACGATCATGGCTGAGGTTTTCTACTGCTTCCCGTCCTTCGGCGAATTCCTTGTGCCAAGCAAAAACGTTGACAGGGTCCTGTCCCCGTATACGAAAGATTTCAGTCGGATTGAGCCCCCTTCCTTGGCCAAAAAACTTAATAATAATTCTGCTCCACGGAAACGTGCACTTCACTCACTCATTGTATAGTTTTATACTGAAGGATCCGAACGGAAATGTTGCCCGTCTACGCCCGTCCCAAACCTCCCAGGCTACCTGAAACCCCACCCTTTAGAGTTCAATGTCCAACGGAAAAGTTTTTAGAAAGTCAGTCTCGTTTATGTTTGATCAACCCTCGTATATAATCTAGATGACATGATAGATCCAAGATGTGGAGGTATATAACATTTACCTGACAGTAATCTCATTAACTCTAACAAATTTTTAATTTCAAATGGTTATTTATGGGGGTAAATGGGAGTGATGATGCGTAGTTGCTGAACACCTAGTAACGTAACTTAAGAACTTAACAAGAAAGTTCTCCTAGCCTCTCTCACTCCAACTCCAGTACTTAACCTACAAGAGGTACCCCTGTTAAGCCGAGTAACCCAGTGGAAGGTTGGGTTTAATCCCAGCGGGAAACTGGGTCGGTGAGCAGAATTGTACTGGGGCTGAGTTTTCTCAGTTTTGCCTATATAGGCTATGGGAAGGTACCCTGATTTCAAACCAATTAATTATGATGTGTGATAAACGTACGGATATACCCTCAAGAGGGCAAGCTCAGAGGTAAATCCCTCCGCTGGTTCCGATCGGGTGAAAGCCCCGGTGGCTGGCGCTAGTCGCAAGGATTTTGGGGCGACAAATCACACGAAAATATCAACAAAGAGATAGAAGAACTTGTAAATCCCTTTGGCAAGGGATCTCTGACAAAAAGATCTCCACTGCTCAACTGCAACTACTAAGCAGAACTTAGAAAACAGCAAAATCCTAGTGAAAGTCAACTGATTACCTTAAAGAACGAAAAATGAAATGCTTAGGATTGAATTGAGTGATATAAAGCATCTTTGTGAAGAGCTGAGGAAGGAAGTCGGAATGCTTAGAACAGACAATGAAGAGCTAAAGAAAGTATTGAACAGAGACAATGCTACTAATTGCCGAACAAGTCAGGATATGACTTGTAATACTGAATATTGTACAGACGAAGAAGAGTTGGTCCGAGAAACAGATTGATTCTAAAAAGAAATAAGAAAAATCCTACCAAGAAGCGGAAAGCTGAATCGTCGCTAGAAGTGGATCAACTTAAAATGAGTGCTACATGTTCTCAAACTCTTCAGTTAAGTTCCGAGACAAAAACAACTGCTCCACCTGTTACTAACATTAGAAAAGAACCGATTCCACCGCCGATTATGGTTGATAATGTTGGAACATATGAGGATTTTTACAATTTATTACACCGTAATATTCCAGAAAATTTATTTAAAATTAAAATCATTAGTAATACGATAGCAAAAATTAACTGTGCTGACTCCGAAAACTACAGAAAATAATTAAAGCGCTGAAAGAAGCAAAGTTTACTTTTCACACATATGAAAATAAACAATCCAGACCCATTAGAGTTATGGCAAAGAATCTGCATCATACATGCACGCCTGATAGCATCAGAGATGTCTTATTACAACATGATTATAAGATTATTACGGCAGTCAATAAACTGTCGTGGCAAAATAAAACACCATTGAACATGTTTATGTTAACCTTCGAAAACGGTGAAAATATTGATAAAATTTACAAAATAGATAACATCCTTGGATGTAAAGTGGAGATACAACCAATTAAAGGATCAAATCTTATACCACAGTGTGTAAAAGATGTCAAATGTTTGGACATACTCAAAGGTTCTGCTCAAAAGAACCTAGATGCGTAAAATGTGCTGGTAAACATATAACCAGAGAATGCCTAAAGGTCGACAAACAAAATCCAAAATGTGTAAACTGCGGTGAAGGACACCCAGCTAATTATAGAGGATGTGTTATAGCTAAAGAACTACAAAAATCAAGAATATAAATGTAGGTAAAAATAAGCCAACTAGAAATATATTTATGAAAGATACACCAGTTCAACATAGGAAAGAAACCAACAGTAGTAATAATAATAAAACAACATATGCCTCGGTTGTTGCTTTGGATCGGAATCATCAGAAATCACAGAATAGTGAGAATAATGATTGTATACAGTCTTTACAACTCATTCTTGCTAAAATATCAAACCTTGAAGATGCATTTATAGAGATGAAGGAACGTATACAGAAAATAGAGAGTGGAATTAAGAAACCACCTTCAAAATATAAAATTTAATAACAATGGTAAATGTTTTAAAATCATGGTTTGGAATGCAAATGGATTGCTTAATCACCAACAAGAGCTTCAGGTAATCCTAGATATAAATAAAATTGATCTGTGTCTGATTTCAGAAACACATTTCACAAGGCAATCCTTCATCAAATTTAAAGGCTATAAAGTTTATCATACAATTCATCCTGATAATACAGCGAGGGGTGGAAGCGCGGTAATAGTTAAAGATAATATCGAGCATAATGAGGAATCTAAAATTGAAGCGCAAGATATTCAAGCAACATTAGTGAGTGTCAGGACTAATAACTATAACATTACTGTGGTTGGACTGTATAGCCCACCAAAGCACAATATAAAAACCGAAAGGTATCTTGAACTGTTCAGAACATCAGGAAATCGATTTATTATTGGAGGAGATTTCAATGCCAAGCATACGTTTTGGGGATCTAGAATTATAACAACCAAAGGTAAAGAATTATTGAAAGCAATAAAAGAATATAAATGTGATCCTATATCAACAGGTAAACCTACCTATTGGCCCACAGATCTTTCTAAAAATACCTGATTTAATAGACTTCTTCATTACAAAAACATTTCCAGCAAGTATATGCACATAGAAGACAATGTGGAGCTCAATTCGGATCATACACCAATTGTATTAACTCTAAGTGAGTGTGTTATCTGGAAGCCATGCAAACCTGTGCTGGTGAATAAGTTTACGGATTGGGAGAGCTTCAGGATTTCACTTGAAGAAAGGATCCAACTGATGGTGCCATTGCAGACAGAGGAACAACTTAATTTTGAACTTGAAAAATTCATCAATGATATACAGAATGCAGCATGGGAAAACACCCTGAAATCAAAAGGAGATTAAAAGGTAACAGTTATCCTGGATATATTATGGAGCTAATTAAAGAAAAAGAAGAGCAAGAAGAAAATGGCATCAATCTAGAGCCCCACAGGACAAAACTAGGCTGAACAATCTTACGTCACAATTAAAGGAAAAAATTAGGCAGCTGAAGAATGACACCATAAGTGAATCCTTGAGAGAACTGACTAATGATATCAGTACTGAATATTCTCTTTGGAAAATCACTAGAAAACTTAAGAGGCCAACTATGCAAAATACCACCTATTAAAAACATGGATGGAAGTTGGGCTAGAAATAACCAACAAAAAGGCGAACCTCTTTGCTGAATACCTGGGAAATATTTTTCAACCGAATGCAGCCGATAATAGTGAGGAACTGCTGGATGTCATAAGACAAGATAGTGTAGATATTCCATCAACCACACCAATCGAAATTAAAAGGAAATCAGAAGGTGCTTTAGGCTCAACAAAGCTCCTGGTTTTGATCTTATTACTGGGCAAATTCTGAGAGAAATCCTAGAAGAGCGCTGGTAAAGCTAGCCAATCTGATCAATACATCATTTCGTTTGAAATATATGTACCTCAAATGTGGAAGGTGGCTGAAGTTGTGATGATCCCAAGCCTGAAAACCACCTAACGAAACAACATCTTATCGACCAATATCACTTTTGCCAAGTATGTCAAAATTGTTCGAGAAACTTTTGTTAAAAAGACTAAAACCCATTATCGAAAATTCTAAACTCATCCCAGATCATCAATTTGGGTTTCGAAATAAACACTCTACAATTGATCAGGTCCATAGAATTACTAATGTAATTGAACAATCGTTAGAAGAAAAGAAGGTCTGCTCAGCAATATTCTTAGACGTTTCACAGGCATTTGACAAAGTTTGGCATGAAGGTCTGAATTACAAACTTAAATTATTCCTTCCTGTTCAATATTCAATGATACTGGAATCTTATATATCAGAAAGATATTTCAGGGTTAAGCAAGAAGACGCCTATTCTAACTTGAAGGAAATTAAAGCAGGAGTGCCTCAAGGCAGTGTTTTGGGGCCAACCCTTTATCTTTTTGTACACCCGTGATTTACCAACTTTTGAACAAAGTATAGTTGCTACCTTTGCTGATGACACAGCAGTTTTATCTGTTGGTGACAATAACATTGAATCGATCAGACAACTTCAAACAGCTATAAACCAAATACAAACCTGGACTAAAATGTGGCGAATTAAGCTTAATGAAAGCAAATCTGTGCATATTGATTTCACTAATAAGCATATCGAGCACAAACCCGTTTATATTAATCACCAAGTGGTTCCATATGCGAACACAGCTAGATACCTTGGCATGACGTTGGACGCTAAACTCAGGTGGAAACCCCATGTTAAGAAAAAGCAAGAGGAGTTAAAATTAAAATACAGAAAGTTGCATTGGTTGTTGGGTCGTTGTTCCTCCTTATCAGTGTATAACAAAGTATTGATATATAAGCAAGTCCTTAAGCCCTTGTGGTCCTATGGTATTCCAACTGTGGGGTTGTACTGCCCAGAGTAATAGAGATATCATTCAGCGATTTAAAATAAGGTACTCTTGGGGTATAGTTGATGCCCCTTGGTACATCAGGAATGAGAACATACATAAAGATCTTGAGGTTCCAACTATTGATAGTGAAGTCAGTAAATTTTGCACGAGGTCATAGACGAAGATTGCAACAGCACATCAATGTCGAAGCACTCCAACTACTTAACAGCGATGTCTCAATGAGAAGATTGAAAAGAGTTAAACCATTTGAATGTAGCTTTTAGGTCACATTAGTTAAGTGACTATTAATTATATATAGGGACATGGATTGACCTTAGTGGAATGTTGTATCGTAGTAGTTTAGGTTAAGGACAAATAGCTTATTAATTACTAACAAATTTTAAAAAAAAAAAAAAAAAAATCAAATGGTTATTTATACAAATGTTGGCGTTTATTACAATGGTAAAATCAGATTTTCAAAGCCAAGAAGCTATGATTTTGAGGATTTTAAATGCCACAATTTTGAAAAGTTTGAACGGATTTTTCGAACAACAAACTTTCTCATTTCATTAATATAATTGAATTTTTGGCGTGTCTTGAATCAAACCTGTGTATATTGATACAATAAACTTTTAGATTTCACTGATAACAGGTACGATTATACATCTTGAACGCCGTCAGGTGAATTTTTTTGTTTTGAAAAATGCTAATTTATACATTAGATTTTAATGATGATTACCGTGGTCGGTAGAAAAATATTTTAAAAAATTGTTTAAAGGAAAAAAGTTATGATTTTTAAAAATTTGAAATGACCGAAATTTGAAACTATGTTTATGAATTTTACTGGGTAATGAACTTGTAAATCTATTACCGAAATATATATATATATATATATATATATATATATATATATATTGTTTAGATGATACGTATTATAATTTTAATTTGTAACAACACCCTAAAAAAGTGGAATATACGTCGGAATCGTTGCTCATTTCAAGGATGCTGGTCTAGATTTTAACAAGATGGCCGCTCCTATAGCTCATTTTCCAAATATAAATTCGCCAGTAGTTTGTGTAAACACGTTGGCACAACAGTGTTACATGTACACATATAAATTTTATTATTTCTGTGTAACTTCATTAAAAGTTTGAAGACATGAAAATTAGCGCAACTTGTGACATGCTCTTCTCGTTACGCAAGTATGAGGCGCTAACATTAAGACTCGCAAATTTAATTAATGTACAAGTTAATATAAGCCTAACATTTAGAAAACTTTCAACGGAGCCAGCTTATCTATATATATGCCAGGAGAACTGTGGCGAGATATACAATGCAAAAAGGAAACACATTTGCCACAAAATGAGAATAAACTAAGTTTATACGAACAGAATAAATAGAAAATTACTCAGTTAACTTCACAAGTAATGTTGTACGTTTCGGTAAAATATGTACCATCTTCAGAGGAATACCAAACAGAAATACTTTCTTTGAAAATGATAGCGGCACATGGGTTAGCGAAATGTACAGAATTCACTCCAGAAGGTCGTCAACATTAAAATCTTTATAAAAAAAGAAAACACATAAAACATACATTACAATAAATGTCGGGTGCGTATAAAATGATTTCGGAACCGACATCTGCCAAAAAACTGTGTAACACAACGTCTAATGTCTCACGCCATCCTATGGAGAACGATCATGGTTACAATGATTTTAAGTCAACCCGGAGGCCTTGCACGTATGTAACAAGGACAGATTTATGGATGTCGTTGAGGAGTTCCAGATTTATAAAGCTTGTATGGAGGAACCAAATAGCTTATTGAATGACCAAGTAAACAGGTCGAACACAATTTATCACACAACGATAAAGATGAGCCTCGCAACTGAACATTACTTCCGTTTCCGGAGAATCAGTCGGTTCTGAAACTCTGCTGTGCGTATCCAACATTGACGTATTTATTGTAATATTTTGTGTAATATGGTGTGTTTAATACACATTTTAATGAACTGAGACCTCTTAGGAATGGATTCTAATGATGCGAACTTGGTGCTAAAAACGCATCAATATGATGTAAGTAAATAAAGTCACAGAGTAACAGATTAAATTTATTAAAACCTTACTCTGTACGTAAATTATGCAGTCATAAATAATAAGCTTATTAACGCCCACTAAAACAGTATTGTTGTTATACTGGGATTTCTGTTATGTAGATATTAAGGTCCACAAAATTTACACCTCTCCAACTCTGAGCTTTGTAAATACTAATGGTAAAGTTGGTTTACTGTCTAAGAGCAAATTAATGAGAAGTTTAAACAAGTTGATTAGTTTTAATACAAGTTTACTACTTTATCATGTTATCGAATGGTAATTTAACTTTATAATTATTTTAATATTAATGTAGTAGAGCGTCTCGAAGTTTATTCGGTAAAGTAGCAAGTAGTCTGATAAAACACGGACATACGCTCGGGTTCGAATCCGTTGTTAGGTTTCTTAATTAGCCTAATATCTATAAAGTAAAAACTACAAACTACACAAAAATACTTACATTAACGATATCATAAAATTTGACACAAACGTTCTAACTGAACAAATTTTTAACAGTTATTTTTTGTTACACTTTCCTGAAATTCTGTTATCATCATAAATCAGCTTTAAAACATTGTCCATAGCATCTGTTTTGAATATTATTACATATATGTGTAACACGACACTTGTATACAATTACAGTTTCAATTACTTTTACTAAAATTTATAAATAATAATATCTCACTAATTTTACTCTTTTGGCATTTTAAATTTCTAATTCTACAATTATTTTACGTAATATTTATTCTATTGTCGCCATTAAGTGTTCAAACTAAGTAGTCTATCTATGGCCAAGTCGCTTAATTTTGTAATACGCTCAAAAGAATCAAAGTAAGCCCGCCGTAGCCTTACGCGCCACCTAGCGTAGAGTAGTGGGTGGGCATTGCGTTATCGGCAAAACCTGAGGCCGCCTCTTTCTCTTTCTGCAGCTAGCGTCCTTCGAAACATTTAAGTAACTAAAATGATTTTAAAAAATTAAGTTAAAGTGCGATGTGCCGTAAAACAAAACTTGCGTCGCTTCCTGATAGAGGGAATACAAATGAGGCACTAGGGTTCGCCACCATCTTCCAGGTACCGCGTTTATTTTAAATGAATAACTTATAATGTATAACTTTAAGGTACATGCTGTACTAAACCCATCTACCATTGCAAATAAAGTTAAAATTATGCTTACAGTGAAATACTGGTTCAAGTTTGGAAACAGGAGTGAAGTCAAGTGCTAGTGATAAATCATAGAGAGAACTCTAGAATATATTAATATCCAGCATTTTATTTATCAATGTATTAAGATTGAACTTGTATAGTGCGCTGGCATAAGATTGATAAAACATTTTTATAAAAGAGTGGATCAGCTTGGCATTTTTAGGCTCCCAGCTTCCAAAAGGCTCATTTAGAAATTTTGTCTAAAGAAAATATTATTAGCAAAAGAAGTTTAGATGACTGGACTATAATAGTTATATTTGAAAAAAAAATGGAACCGCACATGCTTGGAATAATATCTTATAGTTAAGTAAAATAGTAAAATAATATTACCTAAAATTATATCATATTTTTATCCCATTTAAGCTTTTGGCAAAAAAAATTCGGTATTACTGTAAACATTTTGGTACAAAATTATATAAAAGTTTTCTAACTCTAGTTTATGGTAGAATTTATAAAAAACCACTCGACCTTGTCATTAGTTTTTTTTTTGCCTAATACAGTAAATGTTAGTCAAATTCTGAATAAATTTGAAATTGTAAATTTGGAACGACCACGGCGTTCTTTTGGTAGTTTCGATATCATCGCGGTTCGAGTTTTCTAAATTAACGTAGATCAAATTTGGAATTAACGCTGAAGAGATCCACAATAAGTTTTATGGCATCAAATACAATTAATTAGATTAATAAATAAAATAAAATAAAAATATACTCTGGTGTCACTGTACGCGTGACAACTATCCTTCCTTTACTATCAAATCGATCTCACTGGCAACAAAATTTAACGTAACGGACAGTACTTCAAAAACAGTACGTTATCCAAACCATCTCACATTTCTCACGTTTGTGGGGTTACATATGAAAAGATAAATCTTTTCAATCTTCTGTTTGCAGATTTCTTAATACAAACCATGTAAGTTTCCAGTTTTATAATCTTATTTAAACCATCTTCAGCTCATTTGGGGCAATTCCATTAACAGTCGAAAGACCGTAATTAGGCTTACTAATTAAGTTTACTTTGCGGGGTTGTGAATCCAGCACCACATCCAACCTGATGGCCTGACAAAGTTTTTTGTTAGAATTGCTCTGCCTTATTTAAAATAATTCAGTTTCAAGAAACACTGAATTCAAGAGACAATTGATCTGTCGCAATTATTACGTAGATAAATTTGCCAGTCACAAAGTTTCTTGGAATTTATTGGAAAACATCAAACACAAATTATCATCTTTTTACTAAAGTTAAATTTATGTCAATAAAAGAAGCCAGCCGTCTATACTTTGTAATCAAGACTTTTGCAATTGCTTTCTATAAAATGCTACATAACATCTGTTTAAATATTGTTATATAACATCCGTAATACAGCACTTGTATACAATTATAGTTTTTATTACTTTTACGAAAATATATCAATAATATTATTTCACTAAATTTATTTTTTTTAACGTTTTAAACTTTTAATGCTACAATTATTTTATATAATATTTATTCTATTCTGCCAGTAGTATACCTATGGCAAAGTCATTTGATTTTGTTGCTATTCTTGACATACGGATTCTTGATTCAGTGTTTTTACTTTTTCACTGTACGTCAACGTATAAAAAACGTTGTACAGATTTTGCTCATAAATTTGTCAGCTCCCTCAGGGGCAACGCGAAAAAAAATGATTTTTTATATTAACAGACTTCTCTACATTCGCGTTTTTGTATACATTCACATCGCTGGCTGCAGGGTACTAAACTAATTGACCGATTTTGATGATATTTGGCATGTAGATTTGGCCTTCCACTTTCTTGTAACCATTTTATAATTTAAAAAAATTTAAAGCCCTTTTTGAATTGAAAAAAAAATTAAAAATTAAATTTTCTCAAAATCGGCCCTCACGATTGTGATCAAATTTTGTTAAAATATAGTTCATAAATACATAGACAAAAGTGTAGATTACGTATCTCCAAAAATCGTTTTGAAAAACAGTAAACAAAACGTTTAATTTTTAAAATTAAATCAGTTATACTCTAATATAAAACCGTTAAGGTGGAATTAAGTTTTACACTGAATATACTAAAAGGTACTTCAAGTAATACGCAATTCCGTTTTCTGGGAAGAAAAGTGTTAGTATTTAAAAAATTCAGATATCTTTTCAAAAGTTGATAAATTATCAGCATTATGTCCTATTGGAAAGAAGTGAAATAATTCGATAAGTTTCGTAATTAGGTTAAAGAGACAGCTTTCAGATAAAGGCGTCTGGGGTTATTAAATAAGGCAACGGATGATTTCATTAGCGAAGGTAGAAGCTCACCCTACCATTAAATACAACCCTTCAAGTCTGATCTACTTGGCGCATTAAAGATTCATGTTGTTAGACTCACCTCAAGAACACCAAAGGGTGTTTTTTTTTTTTTTTTTGAACACATTTTTGAACAGTGTGTTTCAAAATCGTAATGAGATCGACGGCAAAGTGTTGTGGATTATATGTTTTGCAGAAATATGACTAACCATAGATGAAACAAAATATTGAATACAAATTTTCGATTTATAAATTTTTGATTTACTCAACTAATTTTCTTTTTAGTATAAAATTTCCATTAGGAATGAGCTGTTGGGAAGACAATTACAGAAGATTGCTTCTCCCCCAATGAGATATTTTATTGTATTAATTTAGCAAACGTTAGTCAACAAATCGTAAATAGATTGACGGTAGTGTTGGGTCGCTTGACGAATTTGTGTACTTGACGAACTAAGACTGACTCTCAAAAAGCAACCCTCAGAAAAAATATCCGAATTTTCAAACTAGAAATAAAAGTCACTCAGGGATCTGCTCTGAATATTACTTTAAAATTTTTTTAAGCACTTTAACTTAGTTTGTAACACGCATGTTTAGGTTTTAAGTTGAGACACTTGAGAACGAGGGTTGATACATACTCTCAAAACGTTGTGTATTGCTTTATATACACAAATGATAGTAAGGATTCTATCCTTATGTAACAATTTTAAAAACGGAAGAATTTGATTGTTAAATTAACAAGTATTGCTGAACTAAAACTATAAACGCGGAAATAAAAAAATGTCAACTTTTCTTGTTTTTTCGATTTTTGTAACGTATAATGTTGTTGTACAGAAAAATTAAACAATACAGTTCGATTTTGTTTTGTATTTTAAGGCGAAAAGCACATTAAGGCTATTATTGCCTCGCTAAATGTAAGTGTGAGTATAAAGTGTTAAAGTCGTAAGTGTGTGTTAGACTCGGGTACCGCGAGGGACGTCTAAATCCTCTCAATAGGTGCAGCTAGTCTGCACCCCTGCGGGGCAATATAGTTCAGTATGGATAAAGTTATTTGTAACTGCCAAATTTCCACATTTCCAATTTTCCACATTTTAAATAAAAATTACTCAGGCAATTTTTTTAAAGTAATGATAATATTTTTCTAAGTAAGTTTAATTGTTATCGAATGAAATAATTACAAAATGTTTTGAACCAAGGGAACAATGGGGAACAATAAAAGACAGTAAATTATTGTGGAGTGTTAAGAAGGGAGTTCCGTTAGTATAATGTTCTAAGCAATGTACACTAATAATGGCGGTTTTACTAATAATATTTGCTAGATAATTTTAATAATTATACCTTTCTATAGTAAATTAAAGTTAATACAAAATTGTATTGTGTTTGAGTAATTTTCATTTACATTTTTTTAATTGTTCAAATAAGGCGATTATTTTTTTTTAATTTACATTGATAAGTACAGTGCAAAATTTTAATTCAATCGGTGAAACTATTCTAAGGGTTATTGAACCAAAAATAACAATTATTTATCATGTTTTCTCTTCCTTTTTCATTTGAATTACGCTAATTTGTTTCAAAACGCGACAAATTAACATAGCTAATTTTTAACAACATAACCTAAAACTTATTATAACCTAGCAGCTGTCAACTAAATCAGCTGATCTTTACAATTTAATACGAAACTTTTAGTAAAACTTTTGTAGCATTAAAAAAATACAGATAGCATGTAGAACATATGTTTGTAGGATAATTTTTTACCTAAATAACCTCCACCCGAGTTATTTCTTCCTCTTTACCTTGCAGGTACACTTCGTATAGAATAGATTAAAGCAATTCCGTTACAATTATGATTCGTGTTTTTCTTTGAAGTTATATCAGTGTATAAAATATTTAATTTCCATATCTTTAGTAAAGCTTGAAAATAAAATTATTAACAAATAACTTGGAAAGCGATAACGAATGCTCTAAGGCAATTCGTTTCCTCTGATGTTTTCCACTAATTGGAGTGACTACATTTCAACGCGTTATTATTAATTTTAGCGCAGAAATAAACTTTCATATCCAAAGCTTGCCTTTGCCTTTAAATACTTTGGCAGCTTTAAATGAATCCGGTTTATACATTCAATCTTTTTTTATTTCATTTTGGTTTCAGTTTACTCTCGTTTCTTTTTACATTTCCTTCGTTTGCAGTTTTACATTTCACTTCTCAAAGTTCACATCGAGAAATAGGTTTAAATTGATATACAACAGTTTATTTTGCGCGTGCATGTCTCATATTAAATTAATTAAAATTAAAAATTACTGTGTTCCCGCTCGGGATTGTACTAGGAACCTTGCGAATATTGTAACCACTATACTACGAAGAAGTTTGAAAGATGTAAATATATGAAATGAATTGTTAATTTAATTTTTGTAGTTATATTAAAAGATCATTTTATATTAAACTGTAAAGATCAGCTGGTTTCATTAAACAGCTGATAGATCATAATACGTTTTAGGTTATGTTGTTAAAAACTATGTTAATTTGTCATTTATATTATTTCATAACGATCAGTTGCTTTCATTGACCAGCTGATTGGCTGAAACAAAAGTTTCAGGTTATGTTTTTAAAAACAAGCTATGTTAATTTGTCGTGTTTTCGAACAAATTATCGTAATTCAAATAAACAAATATGAGAAAATATGATACATGATTTTTATTTTTGTTCAACAGCAGAATTTTTTGTGCAGAATTCAAAATGCAGATTTATTTAGAAGATGGTATTTCTAAGAGCTCTAGCACCCAAAAAAGTCATCACTGCAACCGTATGATTTCTTCGTGTAAAATGTTAAGTTGTATATCTTAATTACCAGGGATGGTGATGGATATTTAAGATTTTTGTGTAACAATCTAACTTATTTTATTGAAAATGCTCTTTATTCGACCTTCAACAATAATTTTGCTTGTAATAACAGAAGCTTCTTTCCAAATCATAATTTTTGTAGTTTACTTTGAAGGCAATTCTTATAAGTCAAATTTCAAGTTAATAAACTGTAATTTTTAACCACTTAAAAATACCGTACAAGCTAGTGTTAAAATGTTCCTAATTTATGCAGATTTTATCTTTGATAACGACAGTTATATTATTTTTATTTGAATTGAAATATTGTTAATAAAATTTCTGTTATCAAACAAAAATTAAAAATCAAGTATTATGTTTTCTCTTCCTTCTTTATTTTAATTACGATAATTTGTTCGAAAACACGACAAATCAACATAGCTAGTTTTTAACAACATAACCTGAAACGTATTATAGCATATCGGCTGATCCTTACAAATTAACATAAAAAAACTGATCGTTTAATATTACTACCAAAATTTAATTTACGGTTTCATATACTTAAATCGGTCAAATGTCTTCGTAGTTTCCGTAGTGTAGTAATTATCGCGTCTGCCTCACAGGCGCAAGGTCCCGGTTCGAACCCGGGCGGAAACATAGTAATATGTAATTGAATTTCTGTCTCGGCTATCCCATAAACATAAAAAACAAGGGGAACTTGGTGTACCCTGATTGCTGACCTAAGAGCATAGTGAGTACTTTCAAGTCTCCACATATCAACCAGTTATGCTCATTATAATGAATTCGTTCGAGAACTAATGACAAATTTTCGTATGTTTCTTTTAAATGTACCGAATAGCCAACTGGAACTGAAGCATAAGTATTGCCATTGTGCAACAAACAGCCTTTAGACTTCGCTTTGATGAGTCTATGAATAGACGCCAATGAATCAGGTCATATTGTACACCAAATTGACTCATCAGACCTAGAATGTCTTTGCAATAAACAAGATTCTCATCCAGAGCAAAGTGAGGAACAAAAACTGCTTCACGGTGTCGATACCATGAAAAAGAAGTGCCTGGCTGTAATAAATTTTTGTTTTTAAGACGGGAGCCGAGTAACTGAGTTGCATCTTTTGGAAGTCCAAGATCTCTCACTAAGTCGTTCAACTGATAATTAAATATGAGACTTGCAACGCGCAAAATATACTTTATATATATCAATATAAACAAATTCCTCGCATCAGAAACATGATACATGTTGAAAAAATGTCCATGGCCTGTCTTATTTGCAAGAATGACTTTTACTTGTTACATAAACTAGTATAAAACAATCAACGAAGTGAATATTTGTGCAGGGGTTTTGAGGTGAGAAAGTTTCGAGACACGCAGAACAGACTGGTTTATTTTATGATCATTTACAGTTTTCGGGGATGATTGTATGATCCCTGTTTTTCATTAATATCGTTATTACCACTCTGATAGCACATTTTCCGACGAAAATTCGTTAACAAATAAATCTTCTAATTTCAGGCGTGATTGAAGACTGCCAAAATACGCTCGAGCCGGAACATCTAAATTAACGGAGGAATTGCAGAACGTCAAGTGGCAGTGGAATGTCTAATTTTGTCGGGAATTCACTTTATACAGTGAACACGCTCACATACTTCGCTCGCTCCTTTCGGCGACAACAGTTGCTACACAAATAAATCACTTTGTAGACAAACAATCTGATGTCGGGTTAGAGGGAGTTGCAAGCTTAAAGCAATCAACGATTCGAAGAAAATCATTTTACAAAGCTCTAAATTTTATCTAAAATTATTCGGCTGTTTTATAAATGATACGCTCATTTTATACAAACAAAATTTGAAGGTTTTTATAATTTTTGTTCTTCATAGATAAATCAATAACGTTATAATAATCATTCCAAGTAATTTACGAGGGTTGATCAAATATAAACGAGACTGACTTTCTAAAAACTTTTCCGTTGGACATTGAACTCTAAAGGGTGGAGTTTCAGGTAGCCTGGGAGGTTTGGGACGGGCGTAGACGGGCAACATTTCCGTTCGGACCCTTCAGTATAAAACTATACAATGAGTGAGAGTGAAGTGCACGTTTCCGTGGAGCAGAGAATTATTATTAAGTTTTTGGCCAGGAGGGGTCAATCCGACTGAAATCTTTCGTAGATTGACGGCTCAATACGGGGACAGGACCCTGTCAAGAGCTCGCGTTTTTGCTTGGCACAAGGAATTCGCCGAAGGACGGGAAGCAGTAGAAAACCTCCAGGCCAAATCACGATCGTTGGCCGGGAAGGTAATGGCCACTGTATTTTTCGACAATCAAGGCGCCTTTCACGTCGATTTCCTCCATCAACGACGCACAATAAATGCACAATATTATTGCGATGTTTTAGAGGCCGCAAAACAGTCTTTTCGTAGGAAAAGGAAATCTAAACCGGCGAGAAACGTCATTCTTCTTCACGATAATGCCCGACCACATTCGGCGAACGCTACGTGGCTTAAACTCGATCAAATTGGCTGGGAACCAATGGAACATCCCCCATACACTCCAGACTTATCACCCTGCGACTATCACCTGTTTGGGCCACTCAAAGAGGCGCTTGGAGGCCAGCGTTTCGAAGACGATTCTGCGGTGGAGACCTTCGTGCTCCAATGGCTCAATGAACGCCCGAGAACTTTTTACGAAGATGGAATTAAAAAACTTCCAATCCGGTGGGAAAAATGTGTTACTCGTGCGGGAGACTATGTAGAAAAATAAGTTCTATCAAGAATAATTTGTAAGTAAGCAATAAATTTTTAAAAAAATCAGTCTCGTTTATATTTGATCAACCCTCGTATATGAACGTAATCGTATTTTGATTATATAAATTTATATTTCTTTATTTTTATTATCAAATATTCATCATAATTTCGTATATAAGGTTTTCGTATATACAACGTTTTGAGAAAGTCAATCATCACTCTTACTTACTGTTTAACTTTAAACCATAAAAGCGTGACAACTAGACTAATGTTAACATTTTAATACTAACATTAATGTACAAATACTTCAGACTGATATACTGACCGGTAAAAACTAAAAATTAAGCTTAAATGTAATCAGCAAAAGCGACACGTAACAATACTAAAAAAGGCTACACGATAGCTAGCTAATACCGTACCATTCAGGTCAAAATGAAACACCTTTTGACTGCATAGTTAACATCGACTCGAAGTGAGCCAACAGGTAATTTTACACTCAATTTCGAAAATTTACACTCAATATCATGAGACCGCACGTCATAAGACAACATGTTATTAGCAGTTTCAGTCACGCAGACAGTAATTCCTATTTATTTTAGAAATTTTTGATCAACAACATGAATTAGTGTTGTAATAATTACAGTTATGACTATTAGGAAGTTGACTTTCTGAGTGAATTTTTCGCCATTGTGCAACAAAACAGCCTTTAGACTTCGCTTTGATGAGTCTATGAATAGACGCCAATGAATCGGGTCATATTGTACACCAAATTGACTCATCAGACCAAGAATGTCTTTGCAATAAACAAGATTCTCATCCAGAGCAAAGTGAGGAACAAAAACTGCTTCACGGTGTCGATACCATGAAAAAGAAGTGCCTGGCTGTAATAAATTTTTGTTTTTAAGACGGGAGCCGAGTAACTGAGTTGCATCTTTTGGAAGTCAAGATCTCTCACTAAGTCGTTCAACTCCTGTTGAGAAATAAGCTCAGGTTCATCCTCTGAACTGCTTGCTTTGAACTCACTGTGTACTTCATCGCTCTCCGACATACAGGCTTCTCTATTAGCTTCCCTATCTATACTGTCCAAGTCACGAGGGGGCTGAGGAACTGTCAATCCAGGACCCCTGTTATGTGTATAGCAGGTATATTATGTTCTATGGATTTGAAAAAAATCTGTACGTGATAGAGAAAAACGGACTTCATTTTCGGTTTCAGCACACCAAAAAACATAAAGATTAGCTAAAATTATCAAATCAAATTTTTGGTTGTAGACCTGTGAAATAATTAAATATGAGACTTGCAACGCGCAAAATATACTTTTTATATACTTTTATATATCAATATAAACAAGTTCCTCGCATCAGAAACATGATACATGTTGAAAAAATGTCCATGGCCTGTCTTATTGGCAAGAATGACTTTTACTTGTTACATAAACTAGTATAAAACAATCAACGAAGTGAATATTTGTGCAGGGGTTTTGAGGTGAGAAAGTTTCGAAACACGCAGAACAGACTGGTTTATTTTATGATCATTTACAGTTTTCGGGGATGATTGTATGATCCCTGTTTTTCATTAATATCATTATTACCACTCTGATAGCACATTTTCCGACGAAAATTCGTTAACAAATAAATCTTCTAATTTCAGGCGTGATTGAAGACTGCCAAAATACGCTCGGGCCGGAACATCTAAATTAACGGAGGAATTGCAGAACGTCAAGTGGCAGTGGAATGTCTAATTTTGTCGGGAATTCACTTTATACAGTGAACACGCTCACATACTTCGCTCGCTCCTTTCGGCGACAACAGTTGCTACACAAATAAATCACTTTGTAGACAAACAATCTGATGTCGGGTTAGAGGGAGTTGCAAGCTTAAAGCAATCAACGATTCGAAGAAAATCATTTTACAAAGCTCTAAATTTTATCTAAAATTATTCGGCTGTTTTATAAATGATACGCTCATTTTATACAAACAAAATTTGAAGGTTTTTATAATTTTTGTTCTTCATAGATAAATCAATAACGTTCTAATAATCATTCCAAGTAATTTATATGAACGTAATAGTATTTTGATTAAATAAATTAATATTTGTTTATTTTTATTATCAAATATTCATCATAATTTCGTATATAAGGTAACACACAACGTTTTGAGGAAGTCAATCATCACTCTTACTTACTGTTTAACTTTAAACCATAAAAGCGTGACAACTAGACTAATGTTAACATTTTAATACTAACATTAATGTACAAATACTTCAGACTGATATACTGACCGGTAAAAACTAAAAATTAAGCTTAAATGTAATCAGCAAAAGCGACACGTAACAATACTAAAAAAGGCTACACGATAGCTAGCTAATACCGTACCATTCAGGTCAAAATGAAACACCTTTTGACTGCATAGTTAATATCGACTCGAAGTGAGCCTAACTGGTTAGAGTGAGCCAACGGGTAATTTTACACTCAATTTCGAAAATGGTCTGTATCATAAGACCGCACGTCGTAAGACAACATGTTATTAGCAGTTTCAGTCACGCAGACAGTAATTCCTATTTATTTTAGAAATTTCTGATCAACAACATGAATTAGTGTTGTAATAACACAGGTCTACAACCAAAAATTTGATTTGATAATTTTAGCTAATCTTTATGTTTTTTGGTGTGCTGAAACCGAAAATGAAGTCCGTTTTTCTCTATCACGTACAGATTTTTTTCAAATCCATAGAACATAATATACCTGCTATACACATAACGGTCCTGGATTGACAGTTCCTCAGCCCCCTCGTGACTTGGACAGTATAGATAGGGAAGCTAATAGAGAAGCCTGTATGTCGGAGAGCGATGAAGTACACAGTGAGTTCAAAGCAAGCAGTTCAGAGGATGAACCTGAGCTTATTTCTCAACAGCAGTTGAACGACTTAGTGAAAGATCTTGGACTTCCAAAAGATGCAGCTCAGTTACTTGGCTCCCGTCTTAAAAACAAAAATTTATTACAGCCAGGCACTTCTTTTTCATGGTATCGACACCGTGAAGCAGTTTTTGTTCCTCACTTTGCTCTGGATGAGAATCTTGTTTATTGCAAAGACATTCTTGGTCTGATGAGTCAGTTTGGTATACAATATGACCCGATTCATTGGCGTCTATTCATTGACTCATCTAAGCGAAGTCTAAAGGCTGTTTTGTTGCACAATGGCAATACTTATGCTTCAGTTCCAGTTGGCCATTCGGTACATTTAAAAGAAATATACGAAAATTTGTCATTATTTCTCGAACGAATTCATTATAATGAGCATAACTGGTTGATATGTGGAGACTTGAAAGTACTCACTATGCTCTTAGGTCAGCAATCAGGGTACACCAAGTTCCCTTGTTTTTTATGTTTATGGGATAGCCGAGACAGAAATTCCCATTGGAACAACAAAGACTGGCCATCACGAGGAGCTCTGTCGCCAGGCCAAAAAAATGTAATTAGGAGAAGTTTGGTTCCTTCTGACAAAATCCTGCTACCTCCTCTACACATAAAGCTAGGGCTGATAAAACAATTCGTAAAGTCTCTCAATAAAGAAGGTGAATGTTTTAAGTACTTATGCTCCAAGTTCCCAGGATTAAGTGATGCAAAGCTAAAAGAGGGGATCTTTGTAGGCCCAGATATCCGGAAACTTTCCACAGATCAACATTTAAAACTCTTATTCGCCAATTCACACCTCTGCCCTTTGAGATTGAACAATTTATTAGGACCTCAGTTGACTTTCTGAGTGAATTTTTCATTAGGCATTACTTTCTGAGTGAATTTTCACTAGGCAGTAAAAATATTTCTCTTTAATTTTTGAGTGATTGGTTGGAAGATGGTTGGTGTGGGAAAGCAAACTGAAGTTGTGTAATCGATTCTGCACTCTGCATTGTTATCAAACGCAAGGATCAACGCACAAGGCTTTGTATTTTGCTTAACTGTAAAAAAAAAACATTTTGCAAGTACAAAGAACAATAAAATTGTACTAAAAAGAATTATAAGTTTTTGTTTTAATTTAATTTGTACGAAACAGCCTTTCAACAATCATTTGAACCTACAATAGTAAAAGGCATAAAGGTTGTTTTTTCTGTTGTTGACGCTATTTTGTTTCTATAAACACCAGTGTGTTGAAATTTTCACAAAATATTTTCGATAATTTTTTTAAAGTTTCAAAAATAAGCAATCGATAAACAATCAAAAGCGTATAATTTTTTGAGACACCGCGTATATGCAGTTGTTACGGATAAATTAGATTTTCAAAAATATAACATAACACTTTAAATTTTCAAATTAAACTGAAACTGCCAAAATAAACAAAACAGTTGTTCATATTCTTATTTTCAATGAAATATGAAAATTTAAAATATTTTTAATATTTGCAAATTTCAATGTTAATCATGACTTGGTTTCTAAAAGTGTAAGAATAATTATTTTATATTCATTTTTCATTATGTCAGTGAAGAAAATTGTAAGCGGTGGTTATTTAATCGTTCTTTTCTATTACGATGTCTGGTAATGACATTCCAAGCCTCTGGGGTTTACTGTAAACTAGAATGTTGATGTTAATTAATTATTGAAATGCCTTTTACATTGTAGATAATTTTTTAATAGACAACATAATTATCTCTTATTATCACATCACTGGTCATTTAAAATCAAATGTCTAAAATTAGATTATATAACAAAAGAAAAACAGTACATTGTTCAACATTTAATGAAGTGTGAAGTTTAGGTATGCTAACGTGAATTACTTTGTGTTATCGTTATATTACTTTGGAAAATAAGCATGCAGTTTTATTATAGCTTATTGTGTTCAACAGTGGTATTAGTGTTTTCTAAAGTTGTGTTCAGTGTACCCGATAATGAAGCCAACGCGTGTAAGGATAATCATGTTATTTAATTGTAATAGTTATTAAGTTGGTTGTTTCTTTCTTACAGTAATGTAGTAGTAATGTGTAAGTACTCGTATAACGAAAGTTTAATTTTTTTTAAGGTAAAAAGCACATTGAGGCTATTATCACCTACCTAAATGTAAGCGTGAGTGTACAGTGTTAAAGTCGTAAGTGTAAGTGTAAGTGTAAGCGAGTGTTATACTCGGATACCGCGAGGGACGTCTAAATCCTCTCAAGAGTTGCAGCTAGTAGAAAGTTTAATAAATGTGAAGTAAAAAATAGATTTCGGATTTTATGGCTATATTCTTTTTTTGTTATGTATTTTGTTGTGTGTGTGTGTGTGTGTGTGTGTGTGTGTGTGTGTGTGTGCGCGTGTGTGTCCGCGCGCGCGCTCATTTTGCACACTTCTCGGAGAATATTAAAAAACTGTTAACGGCTCAGTGGTTGAATTGGCTAAGACACCGGTCAGTCTGCTGCGCTTTTCAATTTGCGTACCTTAAGGTTCGACACCGCAGTTACTGCTGCTAGACTGACCGGTAGTATTTACTTTCACCTTTACGTTATAGCTGGTTCCTCCTCCTAATTAGTTAACCTAACTGGCATAAAATATGAATGTTAAAAAAATTAAAAAGTAAAAGAAAATGTTTAAATAAAGCTTAAAAAAATCATAAAATAAAAAAAATCTAAGTTTCTCAAATTTCCTCCAACAATTTTGATGAAATTTTGCTTGAATGTAGTCTGTAAGTAAACAATTCAAAAAAATAATTGGTTTTCTGCCACAACATTATAATGATTTCATTTCGTACACATATTATTAGTTCACGTGAACAAAATTTCAATAAATCATGATTAACAGATTTTGAGAAATTTGTTAGTACAGTTCTGGTTACTTTTGAAATAGGAGACAGCATGTCATGAAACGTATATTATTATTTTCACAAATATTTTTGTACTTGTAGAAGGCATATATTATAAATTATACATGGAGTATAATTATATATACCTACTATACTTCGTATAGTATGGAGTATAATAAAAAAATAAAAGTTACCTATTACAGTCATCATTAACACAATGCACTTGAATCAAATTTCAATGAGAAGGTAAAATCCAATTTATTTTTTGCTGGACAGTTTTTTCTCGACTTCGAAATCTCACAGAATTAAAACTTTGTACAAAACTTTCATATAAATTTAAAAACATTATTTATATTTACAATAATTGACTAACTTGTAACTAAAAACAACTTTTAATTGTTTAATGTGATTGTTTATCTTTGCACTTTTTTGTGAATTTGCATTCAAAAATGAGCAATTGTAAGTAAAAGACCTCACTCAGGTCGTTTAATTGAGAATAAATCGAGACCTTAATTTTGAGGAATCATTAAAATTGTTATGTCGTGATTGTAAAAATAAATTTATGTCGACTTGTTTCAACTAATATAGCAATTGAATTTCGTAATAGATGGATAATTGTTTTCGTTAAATCCTGTTAACCGTTTCAAAATTACGTCCATCTGAAAACAAATTATAACGTTTCCACCTCTTCTTTGTTTAAAAATTTTATTTCACTGTTACAATAAGCGTTATATTCTGCATGAACAATTATTTAAAATTTTCATATTTTAGCTTTTTTAAATTTCATATCAGCTGTTAAGTTAAAATTTGTGTTTTCTGTGCTTAATTTGTAAACTAAAAATACTAATAATGTATTATGATTGTGAATTAAGTTTACAAAAACGTATGCGATATTTAAAAATTCAGAAAACTCGTGTTGTTAAGTCGGAAAAACAGTTTTGAGTCACGATTTGTCAAATTCGTATTTATAATTTATAATTCTGTGTTCCAGATATATATCCTAACATTGTAAAATTTGAAAAACCTACAAGTTACTTTATCTTTGAAGATGAATTATCGATTTTGACGTTCATTGAAGCAAGAAGGGTGAGTTATATTTGTATTAAATTAAAGTATATAAACAAATTTAATTTTCATGTGTGTTGTGTGTGTGTGTGTGTGTGTGTGTGTGTGTGTGTGTGTGTGTGTGTGTGTGTGTGTAAAACTAAATTACGGAACAATTGCTTTTAGATTTGCATTACATAAGCGTAATATTCTTGTGACCGTTAAATATTTTTACCCATTAAGATTATAAACTAAAGGATGTGATTATACAACTCCAGGCACTGCGATCAACAGAACAACTGTGCAAACAATTGTGCACTAAGTACTAGTTCAGCTGCCTGGTGACCTCAGTAAGTTCCAACAGTCCACTGTCTATCTCATCCTGCAGAAGTTGTCCATATACTAGTGTGATAAATATGCAGAGGTTCCCCCTTCTACTCCTAAATCACACAAGTAATTCATTATAAACTACTGTACACTCCCTCCTCTTACAACAGTCCTGCTATCCTGCTTCCTGTCACTTAAGGTTCTTGCACCAAAGCAACGTTGGCTTCCTCCTCTCAGGCAGCCTCCGTAAGACAGCAGTTGCCGTCTTACTGTGATGAAGGTTGGCTTGAACTACTCTCTTTCTTCTTAGGAGAAATCACTCCGAAGGCAACACATCCTATAGAGTGGCCTAGAAACATCCTATAGTCTTCAGGTATAGCCTACCTCATCGATCACCAGCACCAGAATTTTTTCTAGTTCTTCTGCCTTTTGATCAACGACCCTTCATTGTTGAGTCTATGTTTTTTGGCTATCATCGGTGCAGGTGATCCGGAAAGCCCTATTCTCATAAAGAGAACTATAGAACCTGGATGCAGAGCCTCATCCTCAAAGGATAATACTTTGCCCAAAATGATCTCCTGTTCTAATAATCCACCTATTCTTGGGTCAGAACTTGGAAATTTAGTTAGTACAATTACCACCTTAACTGCCCCCAGAGTAGCTCTAAATTTCTGGAGTGCTATTTCTTGCCAGCCAAGTACTGGTACCTCAGGGTTACTCCCATCAGATTTCAGCCGCTTAGAATATGAGAAACCAGCTCGGTTGTCATTGATTCCCGAACGTACCTTTTTCATCCCCCTCCGGACAGATCACCTTTAGATTTTTTAATTCCAAATATCACTGGAATTCCCTGTACCGGAATTCCTTCTGTCTTTTAAATTGGCTCCTTTGCGTTCTGATATTCGTTTTTTAGCCGTTTTAGTTAGAATGAGGTGCTCAACCCCATCTCATTTCTTTGGTAGCAGGTCGACTGGGTCTGCTCAGTGTCCCCACTGTCTCCTGCAATTCGCTTCTTCAGGAATACGCTCCTGTGGGGAATTCCACAGGAATGATTACACCCCCATTTTCTCTATCATATTGTTTCTCATGTTCACCTCTACAGGTCCCCCAGGGATGTTACAGCTCTCATTGGTTTCAGAAAACGTCGACCAGCATCCCTATATTCTCCTGCAATGCAAGACTGGTGGATTCCACGGAATAGAGTTTAACTCACCTCTCAGAGATCCACTCCTGCTAATTCCCAAGGATATACTATATATTTATTAGCCTAAATATATTACTTAATGATATAATATTAATATAAATATGGATTTAAAGAGTTGTCAATCTTATATTTTTGTTAGTGTTGAAATTTTACTGAAATGTCCACAGCGAAAATTTTTTGCAAATATCAAATCAAGTATTTTGCTTTAGTAAAGAAAACTTTTTGAACAATAATAAAACATTTGAGCAAATAAGCTTCTTGTATTGAAGCTTCTTTGTATGCTTTTCCATTACGAACGAGTTTTGCGAGCTTTTATCGAACCAAGTTCTGAGAATTTACAAACAAGAACTTCAGTGTGATTCTAAGCATACGCGAATGAATCCACATTTCAAAGGTCTTAATTTTTTTTTGTAATGCTAGTTCAACAATATTGATAACTTTGTTCTGAGTAATAGAATTGGGAAAATAGGACATGCAACAAGGGAACCGCAAACATAGGACTGCAATTAAATTGAGTAATTATTACGTTAATACTTGTTTCATGTTTGTGAAGTCATTTCTAGTCTTTTAAACGCAATATTTCCTTCTTGTCCGATGTTCCTTTCGGCATTCCAACAATATACTGGTATGTGGTAGTTCTAGCTACTGTTTAGATAACTTCTTTTGTAGAAGACCCTCTGTAAAGGGCAACTCAGAAGAATTATTGGAGCACCACTAAAAGCACTGCGGTTTGTGGGTGAATCTGAACAGGGGTTACCACGGTGAAGCTGTGTATGGCTAAGCGGAATTGATGAGGAATGTGCAGGTCAAATAATCTATTGTAAGGCTCTTGCTAGGAGAAAACGAAAGGTGTTTGATTTCCAGGACTCAAAGAACTTTTCCTAAATGAGGTAGTTAGTGAATTGCTCAAATTCATTAATGGAGCTAGTCTGTCTACTGAAATCTTAGAGGTTTGGTTACGCATTTCATCCTTTGATCGCAGTGCTTCGGACTTTACAATTTAAATCTATTTGGAGTTTTTTATATTTTGTACATTCAATGTTCTTATACCCGTAATTTTTATTACACTACAGTTTTCCTAGTGCAACAGTAACAGGCTATGTTACTTACGGGTACACCATTAACGTGCATACCTCTTATATTGTCAGCTAAGACGTCTGACCTGTCTAACTCTCTTTGAATCTCTATTTCCTCCGTTGACTGATTTTCAATTACCTCACACCTAGCGACAGTGATAAAATGAATTACAGTTTATTTTATTTACATTTCAGGATTATCATCCCGGCCAGGTTGAACAACTCCTTAGAACTTACAACGCTTGTCTTACAGCTGAAAAGTTTGTTTTAAATAATACAAAATTGCGTCCGTTCATAGTCGTTGAAGGAAACCACAGGAAAAGTGAGAGAAAACTTTATATTTATACTACTGAAAATATAAATTAGATAATTTAAATTCTTTCTATACGAAGTCCGAATTGATTTCGACCTCTCCAATCCGTATTGACTTTCTAACAGCAAGTTTTAGGCCTGCACTGTAAAATTTCGTGCACTGATTTCTGTCTGAATCTTAATATGAAAAAAAAAATTGATTGAAATTTGATAAACGTTTTAAAAAAACTAGACTTTTATTGGGGATTTTTTCGATAATTTCCGAGACGAATTTCGTTCACTGAATTGTGTTTGAATCATTATATGAAAAAAAAACAACGAATTTCGATGAACAGTTTTAAGAAATTAGACCAGTTTTTGTGATTTTGTCGATTACTTTTCAGCCGAATATTTTTGGAGATAATTAATGTAAGAATGGTCGTGCTTTCTTTCCATGTAGCGCAGAAGAAAAAAAAATTACATTTAATAATTTCTAGGCTATTTTCAAACACGACTTTTCGGCAAACTGTCGATTTTTTTAGTAACATGTATATCAAATTATTTTGCAAAATTTTTTTCTAAATAAAAAATGTATATTTGAAATTTTTCCTTGGGTAATAAGCGAAATTTTATTAAAAATGAGCTATTATGGCAGGGCCAGGATTATGCAATTATCATCGATTTTTACTTTTAGAATAAAGTTTATAGTATTACTAAAATCTTTAAATGTGCTGCACGTTCTTAAACACACGTTTTAATGTTTTTTGCAAAATTCTAGCAATATTTTTTGCATGAACAACATAAACTCTACATGGGTATATTTTTAAACACTTGCTCAAAGCCGTGTGGACACTACCAACGTAGAAACCAGACTGACTACACGCAGCTTGCATGCCAACCCACTTTCTGGTGTTTAGCACTGTAGGTCGACTATTTTTCGGCGCATGTACCACATTGTGTGTCTTCAAACTTATCGTACAGCCTCATACAGTTCTTTTCGTACCAACGTATTCAGTTATTAATCGCATAATGGAGCCCACTTTCAGCAGTTTTTCTATTTAGCTCATAGAATGAAGTAACATTCCCCATAAGGTTGCGTTACTTTTTAAACACTCTGTATTTCTACGACAATAACCAGTAGTTCAAAGAATAGTAGACCTCCCAGTATATTCTTAATTAGAATAAAGAGCGCTCCACGACAACGCTCACAACGTTTGGCGTCAATTTAACCGGTAACAGAAACATTTAAGAAAAACGCTATCGGACCAACTTTGTTGCAAATTGTATGCTAATTCTCCATGAGTGGTCAAAATTATGATAGGTTTGCCGTTGAGCCAATATTGAACATAAACCAGCAACTACACTCTTAACGTTTTATCGGAGCCCTCAAAATGAAACGGAAGTAAATGGGGAAAATGTTACACATACGTCTTTCAGGCTTTGTACAAGATACGTTCGAACCAAATTTAAAAACAAGCGGCCAATGTATTTGATTAAAACTGCATACACTCGTCATTCTTTAATCAGAAGCCGCCGTATTGAAACTGAAATAAATTGAAAAAAATATTACACTACACCATTTGGACTTTATACATAATAACTTCGTAAGAAATTTCAAAATAATCGGTTAATGGTTTTCGGTAAAATGTGTGTACACTCGTCATTGCAAATCAGAGACCGTCATCTTGAAACGGAAGTGAATGGGAAAAAATCTTACACATACATCCCACAGGCTTTATACAAGTTACTTCTTACCGAATTTCAAAATAATCGGTCAATGCGTTTGACCAAAACTGCGTACACTCGTCATAGTTAAATGATGAGCTTTGAAGCAGGCGTAAATAGAAAAATCTTATACATACTTCGTTTAAGCTTTATTCAAGGTACCTTCGTATTAAATTTCAAAAAAATCGGTCAATACGTTTGACTAAAACTGCGAACACTCTTCTTAGTAAATTAAAGGCTTCCATCTTTAAACGAAAATGAATGAAGATATTACATATAAGCTGTTCGGGGTTTATACACGGTACCTCTTTACCAAATTTCAAAACACTAGGTAAATTCGTTTAGCTAAAATTGCGTACATTTGTTATTGTAAATCAGAGGCCGCCATATTGAACTGAAAGTGTATAAGAAAAAATCCTGCTAGTACTTTGTTCGGAATTTATAAGTCTTAACTCTGCACCAAATTTCAAAACACTAGTACTTTGTCGGAATTTATAAGTCTTAACTCTGCACCAAATTTTAGTAAATTCGATTAGCTAAAACTGCGTACATTTGTTATTGTAAATCAGAGGCCGCCATATTGAACTGAAAGTGTATAAGAAAAATCCTGCTAGTACTTTGTTCGGAATTTATAAGTCTTAACTCTGCACCAAATTTCAAAACACTAGGTAAATTCGTTTAGCTAAAACTGCGTACATTTGTTATTGTAAATCAGAGGCCGCCATATTGAACTGAAAGTGTATAAGAAAAAATCCTGCTAGTACTTTGTTCGGAATTTATAAGTCTTAACTCTGCACCAAATTTCAAAACACTAGGTAAATTCGTTTAGCTAAAACTGCGTACATTTGTTATTGTAAATCAGAGGCCGCCATATTGAACTGAAAGTGTATAAGAAAAAATCCTGCTAGTACTTTGTTCGGAATTTATAAGTCTTAACTCTGCACCAAATTTCAAAACACTAGGTAAATTCGTTTAGCTAAAACTGCTTGTAAATCAGAGGCCGCCATATTGAACTGAAAGTGTATAAGAAAAAATCCTGCTAGTACTTTGTTCGGAATTTATAAGTCTTAACTCTGCAAATTTCAAAACACTAGGTAAATTCGTTTAGCTAAAACTGCGTACATTTGTTATTGTAAATCAGAGGCCGCCATATTGAACTGAAAGTGTATAAGAAAAAATCCTGCTAGTACTTTGTTCGGAATTTATAAGTCTTAACTCTGCACCAAATTTCAAAACACTAGGTAAATTCGTTTAGCTAAAACTGCGTACATTTGTTATTGTAAATCAGAGGCCGCCATATTGAACTGAAAGTGTATAAGAAAAATCCTGCTAGTACTTTGTTCGGAATTTATAAGTCTTAACTCTGCACCAAATTTCAAAACACTAGGTAAATTCGTTTAGCTAAAACTGCGTACATTTGTTATTGTAAATCAGAGGCCGCCATATTGAACTGAAAGTGTATAAGAAAAAATCCTGCTAGTACTTTGTTCGGAATTTATAAGTCTTAACTCTGCACCAAATTTCAAAACATTCGGTCAATGCGTTTAACCAAAACTGCGTAGCAAATAAAGAAACACAAAACAAATACTGAACAATCGAATTAAAACAGAGACCTCGCTTCGCTCGGTCAATTATAAAACAAGCAGGTACAATACAATCATTCCTACCGACTAGAATGTTGTTATTTTTTAATAGGGTTATGGAACCTATTACTGAGCTTAACACTGGAACCTATTGCAGGGAAATATCCATTTTACCTGCCACTATCGTGAGCATTACTACCGAACTGGTCTGTACTGGATAACCATCGGCTCTCTTCGCTGCTAACATACTTGCCAACGCATTCTACAAGCGACCGCCTGCTCCCTTCGAACTCTCTAGTTCAGAAACAATTTTTGTGTGTTTAAGTTTCTTACAAAACATTTACTGTAACTTTTAACGTTCCTCTTTATAATTTCACTAATATTTCTCCAGATATCTTTTCTGAATCTACCGATTCATTTTTTTTAACTTAATTGTTACAAAGTTGATATTTTCTGCCACCGTCTTGGTTCTTATGATTCATTCAAAGGTGAATGAAGGTATTTTAGCACATTGTTACAAACCATTCTTTTATAAAGAAAACAAGATCAAAAAGAGTTTTACAAAAATCTGAGCTGAATTGGTAGCTTGTTTAGTAACTTATACAAATAACTACAGTAGAACTTCGCTAATCAGTCACTAACGGGAACGCAAAAAAGGTCGGATTATCAGAGGAATACTTTTATTCACACAAAAACGTAGTTAAATTCTTAATTTCTAATGAAAATACTGCAGGACTATATATAGGTCTACTTTTAGAGATGTGAAACAAACATAAACGTAGCTGTAACAATCATAAACGTCGTCTACGTGTGAAACCCGTGTTGTCGGTTCGATTTCTTCATCGTCGTCGTCATCTTTATTGTCGTCATTGGTTGGTTAAGTTACCAATTCAATGATTTGTTTGTCCGTTAGTTAGTCTTCCGTTGTACAGTACATTAACACTAACTGATTTCAAAAATAACCTTAGCAAACGTAACACGCAACCGCACGGTACAAATGTCAACAGCTGACTAGATCATTTTGCCGATCCTGAGTCATCGGCAAGTCCAGACGTGAGTAGAGCAATGACCTTACAAGGTCGCGTTAGCGGGGTCCTACTGGAATAAAGTACACCGTTGTATGCTGTATATTGTAATTGTATTTGTGTTACAGCAATTAAATGTTTACAATTTTTGTTTAGCCAAAACTCCAACCACAAAATTCGTGGCAAAGAGGCTGAACGCCAAGTACCTGCACACACCGCCTAAGTGCATGATGCCTATTGTCGACTTATTCCCTCGTGGATCTGATCTAAGGAAAGCCTTCTTTGCCTTGAGTCTGTACGTCAGTGCCTTCAATGTAAGACGCTGCCTAGCTCTAGATACACCCGTCGTACTCAATGGGTAAAGTATATATAGTTTAGTTTAAGATTTTTGGTTTTATACGAAATCAAATTAATCAAGTAACAATAAAATCAACTTCTTAGTGTACAACATTATCGAGGAAAATTAGTACACTACTATAGATTCCCAAAAATTCTGAAGATTTGATGCACATAATTTGACCCAATCTGAAAATACCTTATGAAAAAGTGTATGCTAACTAAATAAAATAATTTTCTGAAACTATATTAGCATTTGACAATCGAGCTGGTTCGTTAAGCCTCACACCCTAAGCGGATGAAATCTGAAAGGTTAAGACCCCGTGGTTGAAGCAAGAAAAATCCTTAGACTGGACAGGCAGGAAATCGTTCTCCAGAATTGGAGGGCTACCATTTGGAGATACTGTGGGGGCAGTTGAGGTAGTCGTTGTACCGACTAACTCTCACAGATAGTTCTGTCTCAAGACCAGAGAGATTTGATCCAGGAGATCATTGTGGGAAATCCTTCACAAAGGTTTTATAGTTTTCTTTATGAGAATTGGGCTTTCCGGATCACCTGTGCAGATGACAGAACCAAACCGTGCCTTGAAAACAAAGTCCCCACCATAACATTAACGGAGGACCTAGTGCTGAAGGTGGTTTTGGTCAGGGTTTTACTGACCTCTGCATACTTCCCAAACGAGGATATGGACACCGTCAACAGGATGACCAAGTCAGTGGATTGTTGGAACGTAAGCTACTAAAGGCTTAGTTTGCTGAACTAGTAATTAAGAGGTTTAGTTGATCGCAATGCCTGGGGTTGTATAATCCTATCCATTAGTTTCTAATATTAATCATAATATTAATGTTGTTCTAATTTTCCTTGATTTCATGGAGTGTCACCAAGTACCGACTATGTGTTCAGTAAATAATACCACAATGTACCACGTCTTTAAAAAATAACCACATAGCTATCTGGCTAACGTGATGGAACCAAATTTCGAAAAATATTTATTGTTATCTTACACTTTTTTAGAAATGTAATTTCAACATCATAATTAATGTTAATACCTAAATATGAGTATATTAAAATTGTTTCATATTAATTTGAAAATTCAAAATTATAATTTAAAGATATTTCAAGTTTGACTCTGATTAAGTAATGAGACTTCAAAAAAGTTATGCAAAAGTGTTCATTTTTTAAAGATTTTAAATACCACCACGCACACGCATGTGTGTTAACCGTCTGGTGTTTGCTATTTTGAGCGAATTGCTTTAATTATTTGGGAAAAAATAAACGATTTTGGAATAAATTGAACCAGTTCGTTTCAAATCAAAAAATCGGTAATAAGCGTTTAAGTATTAGAATTTCTAAATTTCCTTTACAGCACAAAAAAGAATCTGACTCCGACAATTACAAATTGAAAGTAATTTAAAAATTAAGTGTGTAACTCATGCAAGTTTTGAAGCTGTATGTGATAGCCAAATCGGATTTTCAAAATAGTGTAAAATAAAACAATATTGTTACATTATTAATTTTACGAAATTACATCTGGTCAACAAAAACATTCTGGCTAAGATCAAACAATTTTTGAACTCCTAATTTTTTTTGAAAGAACCAACAAAAAGGAATTTTGATTGTTGTTTCAAATAATTGTGTAATTATTATTATCTTTATAAAAATATACAAAATGATGGACGATCGGAGAGCATAAAGAAATGTTTGTTTCTACAGTAAACATTCTTGTATATTTGGGTATGTTATTGGGTACTTAATCACTCCGTTTTTGTAAAGTTTATTAGCAAATGTGAAATGAAAAATGAAAAATGAGCTATTCGAGTGGCCATCACGGTAAGACCCAATATTGGAACCGGGAATTAAGTAATGATTCTGACCTGTAGAACACTTTTCGAGGGATCGCGTGCGTGCGTGCGTGTAAGTTTATATAATCACACACACACACACACACACACACACACACACACACACACACACACACACACACACACACACACACACACACACACACACACACACACACACACACACACACACACACACACACACACACATATATATATATATATATATATATAAATTTTTCGTATTTTCTATGTAATTTGATATTTTAAAATCCTAATATATGTATATTTTAATGCTGATTATCATCACGACATTGGAATTTTAAAAGAATATGATAAAGAAAAATACTTTTGGAAATTCATTTTTATCTGGTCAGCGAGACATACGAGACATCTGGTACAGCGATTTAATAAGTTGCTTATTTCTTGCAGATATTGGTACATGCAGGCGGCGTCTATTCTTCGGAACATGCATCGGGACGTTAACACTCTGCCGTCTGAAAACAATAATGTTTATGCTCTGCCTTTTGATCTTCCTTTGCCAGATTTACTTATTCACTTGAACTACAGAGAAGACAATATCACCGTTAAAGATCACAATAAAAGGCCCGATGTGTGTTTGTGAGTGATTATTTTAAACACAATATAAAAATACATTCACATTTGTTCATTTAGGTTTCGTTTTGTGAGAATAAATTCCATAGCGGTAAAGTGTGAATCACATTGAAAACATGTGTAGATTCGTTCGACACAATTGTTTCTAGAACTACGTTTCGCCAAAATTTGACGTACTCGCTTCAAGTGTGAAGTCGAACAATTAAATATGAACTGATAGAAGTACAGCCACTATTAAAAAAAGTGTGATCGACATCAGCGGCTAAAGTTCAAGTAATTGAGCTATTTGCCGCTACGAACGCTGCAAACTGCTCCGACGGGGTGGTTTATCTTTCTATTACGTTTATACTCAATAGCTTAACTGAAGGAAACGTTCATCTGCCAGCTATTTTTATACATTCCGTATGACGTAAACAGAAAGTGGGCTGACTTAGCTGACTTAGATCGACCCTCTAGTATTATGCCTTGGCTCGGCTGATTAGATCCCATTCAATTGGCAATGATTTTAGCACGATTATACTTAGTTTCAACAAGATTGTTGGCAGTTCGCTAAGTAGTAGGCAAATTACAAGGACGTGGATGGAAGACGTTTGGCAAATTATACACTATTATTACCTATTTCATTGTAGTTTAACAATCTGCTGCTAGAGACCAGCAGCAGCGAGCGCTCATATCTCTCTCATATGGGTTATAATTCTAATACGTTTATATTCAATGGTCGAACTGAAGGAAACTTTCACCTTCAAGCTATTTTTATAAACTCCGTATAGTGTAAATAGAAATGTGGGCTGACTTAGCTGACGTAGGATCTATTAAAACACGTTAGCTGGGCTGATAAGATCCAATTAATTTGTGCAATGGTCTTAGCACAATTAAAGTCAGTTCCAATACAATATACGGTATTCTTTCAAACAGCAAACAGCAGGTAATGTATGGTTGTCGTCCTTCCTCTCTAGTTCATATTATTTCTTTATTTCTACGGCCTCTCTAATAATTCGGTTCCTATGATTTTCAATAGTAGGTATCTGTCTACCTGTCTCAAAATTTATGGGGTAGCAGGTTTTTCTCTGATGCTGGAAAAGCGAGGTACTTTGTTGTCTTTTTTTTAATTACATGTTTATGTTACGCCAATTTGACTGAGATTTAATTTTTATTTCTTTGTCCGATTCAACTCCTAAAACAATTACCACATAAAACGCTGTAAAGACTGATTTTGTCATTCGGGTTGCCAAGAAGTCTGTCAATAGTTACACGGGGCTTACAAATGAGTTCTGCCGTGGTACGAGGGTTGATCAAATATAAACGAGACTGATTTTTTAAAAAATTTATTGCTTACTTACAAATTATTCTTGATACAACTTATTTTTCTACATAGTCTCCCGCACGAGTAACACATTTTTCCCACCGGTTTGGAAGTTTTTTAATTCCATCTTCGTAAAAAGTTCTCGGGCGTTCATTGAGCCATTGGAGCACGAAGGTCTCCACCGCAGAATTGTCTTCGCAACGCTGGCCTCCAAGCGCCTCTTTGAGTGGCCCAAACAGGTGATAGTCGCAGGATGATAAGTCTGGACTGTATGGGGGATGTTCCATTGGTTCCCAGCCAATTTGATCGAGTTTAAGCCTCGTAGCGTTCGCCGAATGTGGTCGGGCATTATCGTGAAGAAGAATGACGTTTCTCGCCGGTTTAGATTTCCTTTTCCTACGAAAAGACTGTTTTGCGGCCTCTAAAACATCGCAATAATATTGTGCATTTATTGTGCGTCGTTGATGGAGGAAATCGACGTGAAAGGCGCCTTGATTGTCGAAAAATACAGTGGCCATTACCTTCCCGGCCGACGATCGTGATTTCGGCTGAGGTTTTCTACTGCTTCCCGTCCTTCGGCGAATTCCTTGTGCCAAGCAAAAACGCGAGCTCTTGACAGGGTCCTGTCCCCGTATTGAGCCGTCAATCTACGAAAGATTTCAGTCGGATTGACCCCCTCCTTGGCCAAAAACTTAATAATAATTCTCTGCTCCACGGAAACGTGCACTTCACTCTCACTCATTGTATAGTTTTATACTGAAGGGTCCGAACGGAAATGTTGCCCGTCTACGCCCGTCCCAAACCTCCCAGGCTACCTGAAACCCCACCCTTTAGAGTTCAATATCCAACGGACAAGTTTTTAGAAAGTCAGTCTCGTTTATATTTGATCAACCCTCGTACTTCTCACTTAAGATAGAAAAATCAACGTCGAAAGTTCCTTCCTAATTGGTGAGTTCTGTATGGTACTGTTATTAATATAGCTCCAATATTTAGAAACCCACTACGTTGGATTAAAGACTACAGCCGCTACATATCAACTATGTCAATATTAAGTATTTTCTATTCAACAACCGTCAATGTTGATTTAGAGGCGATATCACAATAAATGTAGGGTATCAAAAAACGTCCGCTGCTACAATTTTATAAGGTAATATTAAATATAATCTAAAAGGAGATAACGAAATATTTATAGATAAGTAATATCAAGAATAATTTACATTTTTATACACATGTTTTTGCTATTTTAGATAAAATTTTCTCTTAAAATAAATTTATTTTGCTACACAATTATAACTTTCTTTAACAGTCTTGTCTTATAATAATAACCCTAAATTTTACAATGTAATTTTCTGTTACAATTTTCGACAAAAGTTAATTGTAATTACTAAAAATATCTGCAATAGATTTTATGAAATAAGCTCATAATAAACATGTTCACTTTCGTTTTTTTCAGAAACAACAAGATCTACGAATACTTCAGTCTGCGCGTGCCAGTTAGAATAGTGTTTTCACGGAAACGTATAAGAAATACAGTGGTGTACTTACATAAGGTAATACCATCATTTGTTGGTCCCAGGTTCGACGTGGACCTACCACTGCCTGCAGAATTGGATGCACTTTAAATTTGTGTCCGCTGTCATTTTATGCATTTAAAGAACTCTGGATTGTCATTAAAAATTTGTTTTATTTTTTTAAAATTATATTCATTTTAATCCTACTCATTTAATGTACTACTTAGTAATTCTTAGTTATTTTACTTGATTCTTTGTGGGTTGGAAATTAGATATCATCAGGATCAAATCGAGATGGTTAACAAGAGGGATCGTGAAGGTTAACAATCCGAACAGTTTGCTGTGTCTCTGAACCTCAAGGTCGTAGATTCGAGACTTTATTGCCTTAAGCCCATTCCATTAATCCTTATTCAGTTTTTCTTTTTGTATTGTGGATTTTTCTTAACAAAGGAAATCAAGTTAATAAGAGTAATCGAAAGCGATATACCTCAAGACACCGCATGGAGAAATAAATTTCTCAGTCGAGACTAAAGCAAGAAACCAAGAAATTTCTCTTTATTTTGTACCAACAGTAATAAGAGCAGAAATTACTTGCTCAGCTGAACAGATGAAACAATACCAACTACTACTGGAACGCAGAGAATACTGGAATCGGCGGAAATGAGAATTGTCTGGTAAGCAGGAAACAAAACACTGATAACGGAATGAGTGAAGGTATAAGGCGCATGTGTAGCAAAGATTAAATTAAACAAGGCACACATTAAAAGAGTAAAATGCTATTAACACGCCATTGGAAGGATTTGAATCAATAGGGTAGTATGTATTGTACCAAACGAAAGAATACCAATGAATCGTCCAAGAATGAATGGAGCCACGATCTACAAACTACGAAAACGAAGACAAACAGGAGAAGGAGGAGAGGGAGAAGAAGACGAAGAAAGAGAAGGAGAAGAAACAGAAGAAGAAGACGTTTTAAACAATCCACTGTAAAAAAAGTGTATCAGTAAAGACAAATAATTATTTAAGAGATGTACTCCAACTTCCTATATCTGTCACAGTTTAATGAAGAGTCTTTTGAAATGTCAAGAAACTTTCTAGTGCTATGATTAAAGTTCAGCAATTTTCATGATTGGATCTGTTTTTTTGAATAAATAACAGGAAGCGAGGTGAAACTATTTGGAAAACGATTGCAGACACTGTTTTTACTGAGAGCCAGTGGAAGAAAGAGAAGAAGCAGTTGGCAGGAGACATAAAGAAAACATGAATGTAACATCAATTGATCTTGAATGAGAAAAGATTAAAATGACGAATTCGCCTCTAAGTTCGGTCCATTTTTCCATATGACAACTCACGGCGTACTTACACTTTTTTTGTTCTTGTAAAGTTCTGATAAATATGAATTTTGCGTTAGACGGGTAGCAACATAAGGTAGCCAGACTCAAGTTAACAAATAGCATAACGAGTATCTTAGGAACAGTGGAGATATTTTAAGAACCATCGTAAGAAAGACAGAGTATGAAACAATGAAAAAAGAGCAAAGGGCAAGCTGCTCTAAGTGCTCAAAAAAAACCATTTTAATACATAAAGATAGAAAAACAGTTAGAACTCTACCTTGCAGGAGAATTACCAACCTCAAACAACCTTCGCACTTACGATACCTTTAGGTCCTTTTAAATAAAAATAAAACGAGAAGAATAAGTTGTCAATCACGTTTTGTTAGAAATCGGTAACAAATTCGAGTCATTGTAGAAAACACACACACATTTTATTTAGATACATTGGAGATATAAAAGAAGAGAAGATTGCCAGCAAGGTATGTGTTAGTGTATTGTGATATGCATAACATAAATTACTTTTACGTGCAACTTTGACGGCTTTTGACTACCACTTAACACAAAAAAGAACTCGAGTGTGGAATAAGACTTCCATGATTTAGAAAATTCGATTACTTGAAGATATCTTTCTGACAATCCGTAATGTTTTTGCAAAGCAGTTGCCACAAACGGGTGCTCTAAATATCGTAATTTAGATTATTCAAATAATATAAAAAAGATTGACTTGAGTCGTATGAAAATAGACTACTTGGTAAATTAACCAAAATTTGAGTTGATAATAACTTTATTGTCAACTGTACTTGTTAGGGACAATTATACCAAAGAAGATTAAATATTCCTTCATGAAATACTTATGTACTTCAGTATTCAGCTCTTAAGAAACACTGTGAGAGTTATCTGCCATAGATAGATCCAATCTAAAGAGATCCATCTTGATTTTTTCATAAAAATATTTTTATAATATACTTTCTTACACAAACTTTACGAATAAAAGAGTAAAACCCTTTACTTTCATTACGAGAAATATTAAAGAAAGTATTACCTTTACTCTAGCAATTACACGTTTGTTTAAACCTTATTGCTTTCATTACGAGAAATATTAAATAAAGTATTACCGTTACTCTAGCAATTACACGTTTGTTTAAACCTTATTACTTTTATTACGAGAAATATTAAATAAAGTATTATCTTTACTCTAGCAATTACACGTTTGTTTAAACCTTATTACTTTCATTACGAGAAATATTAAATAAAGTATTACCGTTACTCTAGCAATTACACGTTTGTTTAAACCTTATTACTTTCATTACGAGAAATATTAAATAAAGTATTACCGTTACTCTAGCAATTACACGTTTGTTTAAATCATATTACTTTCATTACGAGAAATATTAAATAAGTATTACCGTTACTCTTGTATTTATGTTTTTGTTTAAATATAATTATGTTAATTATGAGGAATATTAAATAAAGTATTACCGTTACTCTAGCAATTACACGTTTGTTTAAACCTTATTACTTTCATTACGAGAAATATTAAATAAAGTATTACCGTTACTCTAGCAATTACACGTTTGTTTAAACCTTATTACTTTCATTACGAGAAATATTAAATAAAGTATTACCTTTACTCTAGCAATTACACGTTTGTTTAAACCTTATTACTTTCATTACGAGAAATATTAAATAAAGTATTACCGTTAATATTACTTTATATTAAATTTTGTTTAAATTTGTTTTAAATCTAATTATTTTAATTACGAGAAATATTAAATAAAGTATTACCGTTACTCTAGTAATTACACGTTTGTTTAAACCTTATTACTTTCATTACGAGAAATATTAAATAAAGTATTACCGTTACTCTAGTAATTACACGTTTGTTTAAATCATATTACTTTCATTACGAGAAATATTAAATAAAGTATTACCGTTACTCTAGTATTTATATTTTTGTTTAAATCTAATTATTTTAATTACGAGAAATATTAAATAAAGTATTACCGTTACTCTAGCAATTACACGTTTGTTTAAACCTTATTACTTTCATTACGAGAAATATTAAATAAAGTATTACCGTTACTCTAGCAATTACACGTTTGTTTAAACCTTATTACTTTCATTACGAGAAATATTAAATAAAGTATTACCGTTACTCTAGCAATTACACGTTTGTTTAAACCTTATTACTTTCATTACGAGAAATATTAAATAAAGTATTACCGTTACTCTTGTATTTATATTTTTGTTTAAATCTAATTATTTTAATTACGAGAAATATTAAAAAGTATTATTACCGTTAGTAATTACACGTTTGTTTAAACCTTATTACTTTATTACGAGAAATATTAAATAAAGTATTACCGTTACGTTATTACTAGAAATATTAAATAAATTACACGTTTGTTTAAACCTTATTACTTTCATTACGAGAAATATTAAATAAAGTATTACCGTTACTCTAGTATTTATATTTTTGTTTAAATCTAATTATTTTAATTATGAGAAATATTAAATAAAGTATTACCGTTACTCTAGTATTTATATTTTTGTTTGAATCTAATTATTTTAATTATGAGAAATATTAAATAAAGTATTACCATTACTCTAGTATTTATATTTTTGTTTAAATCTAATTATTTTAATTACGAGAAATATTAAA
Source organism: Callitettix versicolor (assembly GCA_022606455.1). Classification (NCBI taxonomy): domain Eukaryota; kingdom Metazoa; phylum Arthropoda; class Insecta; order Hemiptera; family Cercopidae; genus Callitettix; species Callitettix versicolor. The sequence goes on from CM040191.1 coordinate 23,846,237, forward strand.
TGAAGTGTTACTGTTACTTATAATCAAATAAAACCAAAATTGTTAAATATATTATGTGTGTTTTTTTTAACGACCACTCAAAAAGTCGTTTGTCTGAATGTCTGAATGTCAGAATCGACGTTTATTTCAATGGGTCTGGGTCTTACCGATTTATGTAATAGCTTGTACTGGTTAATTAGCGTAATGCAATGAAACATTTCATTTAATCTGAATACAAGTTATAAACCACTTTATTATCATTAAAAAAAAAATTAATTTCGCCATCGAACCAGCCACATATCAACAATGATCGCGATAGAAAAACCACAATTTCAAAAAATTGCAATATTTGTAAATTATTGTTGTAAATTTGCTTCCGTCACGTCAGCAAGCCAGTTGCTTGCAGGGTTTATTTTAAAATTTCAAAAGTTTGCTAAAAAAGTACTAATCGCTTTTTAGCGCTGCACAACTCTAGATAAAACAAATGGATGATGCACTATAAATTTATTTTACTCTATATAGCTTCACTCAATGGGGCCGCCTCGGTGGCCTAGTTGATAGCGTACTTGGCTTTCACCCCGAGGACCCGGGTTCGATTCCCAGCCAGGGTTTGGCATTTTCATACGCTATAAATCATCCCATTTTCTGCATTAGCCCAAGTGTGCACAATAGTCGGACGTTAAACACAAAAAAAAAAAAAAACAAAAACAATGACTTAAATGCATTCTCGAACCGTGTGAACAGAATAAAACAAACCAAATTTATTCTGCGTTCGTTAATGAATTGCTAACGCACTCCAAGCTGTAACCATGGTAACATAATAGAGTCTACAATTTCAAAATGTCTGTAACCCATTCTCTTTGAAAATAAACAGATTACGAAACACGTTTCACAGAACAAAACAAACTTTGAGATTTAATTCCCGGAGACGCTGGTACAGCAGTAATGACCGCCAAACCCAGCCCTTACGTGATTTCCTCCCTCTACCCTTCTTTCTCTTCTTCTTTCTAAATTAAATAATTCTTTACAAAGTAATTTATTGTTCTCCAACTTCAAAAAAGTTTCGCTTTGTCTGTTGCTCACATTGATTTATATACTTGTTTTCTATTTACAAAATGTGTATTTAGTTGTTTTTATAAATATAATATATTTTACGAACAATTACGACGTAAGATATGTATAATTTAGAAAAAAAAGATTAATTTATTTTGTTTTATAGAATTACAAGGCTTGGGTTTAATGTTCAGTTTATGCTTCGGCTAACTTTCAAATTCATAATCACTTAACGTTACTGAAACAAACTTTTTCGGAATCTTACAATTAAATTCTAAAACTGTACTAACTAGATGAGTGATCTGAAATGATTTACGGGTGATTTAACAAAATAAAATGATAAACTTAAATTTTGGCAATTGTACATTAGGTTGGTCTTTAAATTTTCAGTAATTATAAATAAAATCTTTTATCATTTTTTTTTGATTAATTATGTCTTCAAGTCTGATGATTTGAGTGCAGGTAGAATTTTGAATTTGGTATTAAAAGTATCATTTACATAAAGTTTTTAATATTTTCTGAAAACTGAATTTTGTTGAAAATTTAATAAAATGTATGTTGTAGTGCGTATTCGAATTGATTTCCTAATTTATTTGATTTAATTACTTCTTGATTGATGCTTAATTATCTCCGTTTTTTTAAATATTGAACTTCTCTCTTCAAATGCTTAGACCAGATGCGTTAAACGATTCAAAATGGTTTCTTCATTGTTGAGTTTTCTCCTTCTTCTTTTTTTTTGTTCTTCTTTCTCTCTACAAGATATTGATTCTTTTTATCATTTATTGAGGTAATTATTTTATTTATGCATTACATGAAAGCATCTTAAACCTAAATGATGGTTACAAATACTATTACGAATATTGGTATTTAATTTGATATGGACTGCAAATGAAAATGGGCTGTGGATGTTTTCTTTATTTAAGGTGTTCGGTGGTTTATGTTATGCTATCCTGAGGTGTCATTACACTCGATCTTTACTTGTTATTTCATAGATTTTTCAAACCACTAAGTGACTTTTATTCCTTTGCGAATAAAAAAATAAATCCTGAACATCACCAAATTTACTTTCTAAACTTTTGCTTGCCCAAACTATTATTATTAAAATAGAATTATTTGGAAAGTTTAAATTAAATAGGGACAAAATTGCAAAAATTATGATGCTAACGCACATACGCACTCACACGCATGCGCTCACACTGCAACGGTAAGATTTTTGGTTATCCCATTCTTGGACGATATTTCAGTTCATATATTATCATTTTATAACTAATATTTCTGTTCTCTTTTGCCCACCTGTAATTAGCATGTAAAAAAGGTAAAAATAAGGAAAAGTTAATAGTCTCGATCCAGCAATTTAATTTAAATTTTACTTCAAATAAATTTGCAACTATTATCTCTGGCTTTGGGCAGACCCTTTGGTACGATTATTTTAGGGCAAAAGTACAAAAACCTGATGCTCTGATTTGTAAGAATCTCACACCTTTTTCCAGGACTGTTACAAATTTCAACGTGTCTAAACTTATAGCTGTACTCGGGGAACGTTGGATTCAGACAGCTTTAGATTTAGAAAGCTAATATTTTTCTGATTTATTTTCCTGCAATTAACATTTTAATAGTAATATAAAAAAACCTCTTTGAACATATAATGTTTTTTTAAATTCTTTTTGATTATCAAAACTCTTTACTTGCAATATATCCTACTGTTATTCTTTTTGAACTTGTTTTATTAATTAAAATATCTTACCTTTAATTAAAATATTATGTATTATAATATTATATATTATTTAATAATTAAAATATTAAAATGTATTCATTAAAATATTATATGTTAATGCTTACATAACTTTACTTTGATAGTATAACAAAACCATTTTAATCATCTCTATTTTTTCTAATTTTCAATTCTTAATTATTTAAAATACCTAAGGATCTCAACCACTTTTTATTTATTAAATTTCTTTGTTTGTGTTTATAATAAACTATTTACTTTAGTCTTGATTTATTATTGATTATTTTCCAAGTGATTTACAATTAGTGTTACAGAACATACTTTAAAATACCCTTTCAGTTTTAAAATTTGAACTTATACTTTGCCAGCTTGAACTGAACAAAACAATTTTAACCAAATCAACTTATCATTTAATAATCATAAATTGTATCCAGAATGCGAATATTTATTGCAAAACTTTATGAAATTAATAAAGTTAACAGGTGAAGTGTAAATTTAACTACAAAATGTAGTAATTTAATTGCAAATTAAAAATTATATATCTCTCAAGAACTATTGGGCGTATAACCATTATCCAAGATTTTAAATATTTAGAAAAAATAGATGAATATGTTAAAGTTTTCAACATTAAGTTCGGACCAGCTGCTCACAAGTTATGGAAAATTATCAAAAGAGAGATCTAGACTTTATTTGAACTGATATAAGGTAAAAAGGCCACAGAAGCTAGTGGGTAATTTTGCAAGAAAAGGATACTTCAACTGGAAGACATGTAACAAAAGAAAAAAAAGAAGAATTACTATGTAAGAGAACTGCACCAGAACCATTATAGGAGATCTGCGGAGATACTGGAGCATTTTTACACGAAACAAGCAAGTAGTTTTCATTTAGAGTCCGCAAAGAGTCCGTTTTGCAACTCACTGGTCGGTTCTGGTTGCCTCTTCTCGACAGCTTCTCCTGATTCCTGGGAATCCATGATGTCTATCCGGGGTAATGCATTGTTGAGCCGTGAAGGATTTCAGTTTATCTTCGGTAACCTTTACGAAAGATTCTCTAGAGTTTTAAGAATCGAATTTAAAATCAAGTTTTAGTCTGTCTCGACTTTAGTAGGCCTACGATTCAAGTACGTGGTCATGAAAACGATCTTAAAATTTTTCAATTATAATTTTTTAAAATTATTTTAATTATATTTTATTTATTATCTCTTAATGTTTTTGGAAATTTATTACGACGCGAAGATTTTATTTTATTTTACTTTGATTCGACGATTTCGAGATACGTTTCGACTGTTCAAGTCTTGACTTGGCAGATTCTCTAAATTCTGATTTTTAACTTGAAAAATCTTTGTTTCTCAGAGCAACACGGCTTCCGCCTTCAGAACCTGATACTCGAATAGTTGTCCACGTTCCTCCTTGAGCTACCTTGGCTTTTTCCTACTTTTCAGTATACGACTCGCCGATTAGGATTTTTAAATACAGAACTTCCTAAATTTCTTCTCTAAATGAAAACTACTTGATTGTTTCGTATAAAAATGCTCCAGTATCTCCGCAGATCTCCTATAATGGTTCTGGTGCAGTTCTCTTACATAGTAATTCTTCTTTTTTTTCTTTTGTTACATGTCTTCCAGTTGAAGTATCCTTTTCTTGCAAAATTACCCACTAGCTTCTGTGGCCTTTTTACCTTATATCAGTTCAAATAAAGTCTAGGTCTCTCTTTTGATAATTTTCCATAACTTGTGAGCAGCTGGTCCGAACTTAATGTTGAAAACTTTAACATATTCATCTATTTTTTCTAAATATTTAAAATCTTGGATAATGGTTACATGCCCAATAGTTCTTGAGAGATATATAATTTTTAATTTTCAATTAAATTACTACATTTTGTAGTTAAATTTACACTTCACCTGTTAACTTTATTAATTTTATTTGATAAAGTTTTTGAGATATTTCCACGTTTATTTTGTTAATAATTTCGTAATAAACCTTTATTCTATATAGGCCTAAGATACATTTTCCCGACTTTGGCATCCCTTATCTGATAATACGCTGATATTACATTCTTTGTCCTGTTTAAAAATTTCCTGATCCACTTTCACATTACTGAATACTATGGTTCCTAAATATTCAAAACTGTTATTACTTCAATCGTTTCCATTCAATTTATTCTGGCTTCTTCTTTCGATTCGTCTTCCTTAAGATTTCTCTTTACACTTAACTACATTCACTCTATATTTCTGTTCTTTGAACAATTCATAACAGATCAAAAGTGTTTTTCGCACCTACTTGCAAGAGAATTTCATTTTAAAAATGTTTTTCGGCAGTAACTGAAAACGTACATTTAAGTAAAATTAAAGGGCTGGAAACTATTTATTAAGTAAACAAAACACTTTGAATGAACCGGGATCATTAAAGGTATTGCGACAGAGGGAAATGTAATAACAGTTTCACCCTAACGCCTGCAGAGCGAGTCTCAGTCACTCCAATTAGTGGAAGCTGTAGTTTTGCTTCCTTTGTTTGTAGTTTTTTGTTGCACAGGCAAGTTTAGTATCACATTGGTTCTGACGCATATGAATCTTAAGAGTCTGTAACCCTGTCCATATTGAATATAATCTTTTTAAAAGTAATATTAATTAAAGATAAGGCTTGTTGACCACTAAATGCGGAACGAAGAGGACTACGCATTAAAAACCTAACCTATTGTTTTTAATGTAAATGCGACTACTAAAAGCGTAACGGAGCCGAACGCAATCAAGGGGGGTTTCTAGGCTGTGCTCCGCATAGCTTCGACTGTCTAGGTTTTGTTTTGAAGCTGACTCCGCTTGCCCCACCACATTGACCACGCCTTCGAATTTATTATTTCTCGTTTCCTAGATTATCGTTGTTTAGGTTACGGTTTTTAAACACATTAGTTTCCTACAATCCGTTAAAGTAGGTTTAAATATTTAGTTTTAAAAGATACAAACGCGTTCTTTGAAATCATTGAAGCTTCCGGTTGCCGTTCACCTTCATTCCGCTCAAAGCATTGAGTGGCTGCCCGCATTTTGGGGTAAATATACTCCGCTTTTCGTTAAGATAAATTTACGTCCTGATAGGATATAAGGGAGTTAAGGGTAATGAGGAGACAGACCGACTAGCTAGACTGGGATCTGCTTGTGAGTTTATCAAACCTGAGCCGGCTGTAGAAATTTCTATCTTTAGCCAGGTCTGTTAGTAATAGATGGATTAACAAGTAACTCAAGGTACGATGAGTTAGTATTCATAGGCATTCCCATAACGAGCGTATCTTGGATAATGTTCCTTACGGAGGACTTAGAGGAGTTCAACGTCTTGGACAGAGCAAAACTCAGAAAAATCATGTGGCTCATTACTGGGCACTGTTGTCTGAGGTTGCATATGAACAGGATAGGTATGTGCCACTGCAAAACCGTGTAGGATATGCAGTAAAGAGGAGGGAACTGCAGAACATATAATTTATGATTGTAAGGCTCGCGTCACCAGGAGGGTAAGGAGTTTTGTTTTCTCAGACCCTAGGAATCTCTAGCAGGATGAACTAGTCAGTAGATTGTTGGAACTTATTAAGGGAACCAATCTGCTGAACCAGTACTTAAGAGGTTTTATGAACACAGTAGGTTTTATGCACAGTGGGGTTTTATAATCCCTTTCTCTAGTAAAAATAATCTAATCTAATGCAAGTCAAGTAGAAGGTAGTATTTCCTTCTGATAAATAACAATAAATATTTTACATAATTAATCATCGTTATCCATTAATTGTATTTCTATAAACATAAGTAATAATACGACACGGTATTAACTTTATGAAGAGGATGAGAGAGAGAGGGGGAGAGAGATAAAGAATGCGATGTTTGATAAAGTAGAGTGTAGCTTACGTACAAGTGAGATCGGAAGGGGTGAGGTGAGTTAAGTGTATTGGACGGAATCAAGAGTAAAGCTCGGAATTAGAGTTGTATCAGCTGATGATCTCTGCTCTATATTGCTCCATTACTCTTTATAAAGGGTTCGATAAAACTATGGCAGTAAAATATTTTTATTTTGGAAACATTTTTGTAAATTCCTTCATCAGTACTTATATAATAAATGGTTTAAAAAAGTTATACAAAGTTTCTCATATTCAAGTATTTTTCGAAAACCCAATTTGGAAGTCACAGACGAAAAAATATGCGGAACATTTATCTGTTTTCTCAAAACTGGTTCATAAAATTGCTCAGAAATTGCATATTGTTCAAAAATTTGTAAAAAACAGAACTAGCGCCCTTAACCCTAGCGTTGCGTGATGTGATTTTGTATTTCAACAGTTAAATGGGATGAAATCATATTAAATCAAAAATACACATCATACTGACAAAAACCATTGCCTCATATTACACGAAAAAAGTGTGGAAAATGTCTTCAGATTAATTATTTACAAAAAAACCAAATTTGGTGTCTCGAGGTGGTGACGGAAACGATTCTAAAAAAAATAATATATCACAATACTTTTCTCATAAAACAAAATTTAAAAATTTGATTTTTTTCATCGCAATTAACTTCAAATCTGCATAAAATTACAATTTCACACTTATAAATTATATTAAACTAGCTGTTACCCGTTGCGGCTTTGCCTGCAATTATAATGTAGGCAATAAAATTTATAGTCGATTTTCAAAATCAGAATAGGTCATTTCATTTTAATATATTTCTATTTACAATATTATACGATTTATGGTTTTCGGTCAAGAAATATACATTTTTGCTACTCGATACTTAAAACAGGGTCCTGTCATATTTCAATAAAATACAGTATTATTAAAAAGTCACTATTATACAATTAAACTGGAATAGTATTGTGTTTATCTCAGGTACCTAAACCGTGTTCATACCAAATTTCATCTCAATTGGTCCAGTAGTTAAAGTGTGATTGAATAACAAACAAATAAAAAAAAACAAACTTTCAGAAATATAATATGATTACCTGTTACCCGTCACGACTTTTCCCGCAATCGTAATATACATTAAAGATCACACATGACCGTGTTAGGACCAACAACCGTGTCAGTTAGGTTATGATGTATTTATTTTTTAAAATAAAGGTTTTTTAACTCACCACCGTGTTAGTTAAGTTATGGAGTACTCTTTAAAAAAAATTAAGGCTTTTTTCCTGCATCACCGTATTAGGCCCAACAACCGTGTCAGTTAGGTTCTGGAGTACTCTTTTTTAAAAAATAAATAAAGCCATGTTAGTTAACTTATGCAGTATTCTTTAAAAAAAATATAAAGATTTTTCACGCATCACCATGTTAGGCCTAACAAACGTGTCAGTTAGGATATGTAGTATTCTTTAAAAAAATATAAAGGTTTTTTCAAGTATCATCGTGATAGACCCAACAACCGTGTCAGGGTATATAGTAGACTATTTTTTAAAAAAATATAGAGGTTTTTTCACGCATCACCTTGTTAGTCCTAACAACCTTGTCAGTTTGGTTATGCAGTATTCTTTTAAAAAATTGGTTTCTTATCATCCAAAACCAGTGTTAGACGTATTTTTATTGTTTTACCGATTTACAACACGTTACTGATTTTCGCCGTGTAGCAATTTTGAGGTTATGTTGGTCACTTTTATTTTCGATTTTATCGTACTTCTCGTGCTTTCATATTTTGGATTCTTGCTTTTGGGCACATAATAAAGCATTTTAGTAACAAAAATATCGAAAAATAAGGATATGCTACACTGCATATTTAGCATTTTTTCATATAATGTAATTACACAAATATATATACTACCTTACAATTGGCATTCTGTGTAGGGATTTTTTTACATTTAATATTGAAAATTCAACACAAAGTAACAAATTAAAGTCAGTTTTGAAAAAAATTTCAACTAAAATATTGAAAATGTTACATTAAAAGCAATAATTTTGCAATAAATAAAACACAGAATAAGATTCATAAAATAGGATTGAATCTATGTTCATCTCAGGTACCTAAATCACAGGTCCAGTAAATAACTACAGTTAACACATGCCACAAAACTAAAAACTGATAATTATTTTGGGCTAGGTAAGTAGTATAATGACGTTTTATAAAACGGGAATAGGCCTATGTGTATCTCTGATACTTAAACCATATTCGTACCAAAATTTATCTCAATTGGTCCAGTGGTTAAAGCGTGATTGAATAACAAACAAACAAACAAACACACAAACTTTCAGAAATATAATATGAATTAGATTACTAATTAATTTACATAAAAATCTAGTTCCTATTGCAATGATCGTCAGATTTTCAGGAAAGTATAGGATAAAATGTTTTAATGTTTTCAAATTATTTGAAATTGACTCGCCTTAAACGGTAAAACAGAATTTTCTGGGAAAAGAACTTGTCCAAAACATATTACAGAAATTTAGTTTGTGCCAAGTTCGAAATCGGACCAAATTTTCCGAACGTGAGTATGCTAAAATACACACACAGACACACACACACTTATTTACATACTTTAAATCGTAGTTATGAAAAAAATATATAACACCTTAACGACGAGGATCGACGTTCATGGTCCCAGGTTTGCGATGATGGCAGCTTCTATAACTCATATTCCAACAGCAATTCGCAAATAATAATGTTTATTTATTATTATTTATATAAATATAATATAGATAACAGTTATAATACATTTAAGCTCAGTGAATTTAACGCCACCATTTTAAAGGACGAGCCATTTTCAATGATATTTCACTAATCAGGAAGCCAAATAATTAAATATAATTTTAACTGTGAAATACAGAAAAATACAATAAAATTCAGGTTTTGTGAGATATCAGGTTTCTTTTTAGGATATCGCGTGTTGAAAATGTGATTGTAACATAGAGGACTTTCTCAGAATGTGATGCTTGACGGGTTAATTTTAATAACAAAATTCCCTCTCAATTCATAATTGTAAGGTACTTAATACCTACTGTATGAACTTAACTGTTTTTGGATTTGACGGTCTACGTTACCACGATATATTGATGTTAATGTTATCTCAAGAATTATAAGCGTTTTTACTTTAAAGGGTCAAATAAAAGTGTGTTAAATGAGAATATAAAGGGGTTCAGAAAAGGACGCACACATTTTAGTGATTAAAACAAAATTAAGAACAATTTTGTTTTACTTTATATTTATTGTTTCTACAAATCAATTAATTTTGTGTCTTAATTAATTTTTTGATCCATCCCAAAATGTCATTTTGGAATTGACTAACCACAGTTAGTATATGGATATTTCCTAACCGGGGTTCTTCAAAGAATGATCAATAAGTGGTTCAAAAATCTCTTTTAGTACTTATAACTATTTTGCAATCTTCTTGTACACTTATAGTGCCAAGAATGAACTCTACCGTATTACCACACTCTAAAGGTTTTTCCGAAATAATATTCCAATATACTTAAAGGAAGTTTCCTTTATTCCCCATATTTATTCGACCAAATAGAAAAGGGAAAAAGTAAACGCAAACTGTCTACTTACCTCACACATTACCGATCCGTTGCTGTCTAGAAATTTCTTCCTGGAACGTCTTCCAGTCACTTCCCGACGTACAGTTGGCTCCAAAAGGCCCACCCCCTTGAATTGACTGACCGCGACCTACTTCTTCCCCAAGCTTTTTTCTAACTGATGTTCTACATAACTTCTTGTTTATAACAACAGTCACTTTACTTATTTTTCTGAGTCTTTGACAGTTTTAAGAATTATAATTTTAATTCCTAATAACACAAAAGGAGAGGGGATCCCAAACTTCCAAACATTGCCAAAACATTTACTTTTAATAATAATCTTATTAGCATTCATTGTTTGCATAATTCAGTTAAAAGTTAACTAAGTTAAAATCTAAGAAATATTTGTTATTCCCCGCCACTATCGTTTAAAATAATTGTGAGAAGTAGTATTATCGAAGGAACTGTTTTGCCTCCATTCCCCCTATCATTATAAAAAGTAATATCATAATTAAGTAAATAAGTAAAATCTTTTTGTTGCTTTTAATAATAACTTATGTTTTTACGTTAGATAGTATATTAATAAATCAGCTGTTAAAAGCAGTGTAAATGTATAAAAGAAATAGAACAAATCTTGAAAGCAGTACGATAAATATCTTCTTGGATTTAGAGAGCTGTCACAGGCAACAAGTGTGTGTGTAGCTACAGTAAGTTTACTAGACACGGATGGACGGTTTTGCCTGTGCTCTTTATTTACTCAGGCAACAAAACTGGTTTTGTTGTGCAAAATAATGCGGCTAGCAAAACGCAGACTGTTTTATTTAGACAGACAGTACAACTTATATAATTCTACAGCAGTATTTTAAAAATTAGTTGACAATGTAAAACAGACTCTGTTTCAACTCGACTGTTCGGCATTTACTTATGCAGAAGAATTTCCCCCATTTACTACCTTTTCAAGATGGCGGCCTCTGATTTACCAATGACGATTGTACGTAGTTTTGGTCATAACATTGACCGATTGTTTAAAAATTTCTTACAAAGGTACTTTATATAAAGCCTTTATGTAAGATTGTTTCCAATTTACTTTCTTTTCAAGATGGCGGCCTGTGATTTGTAATAACGAGTGTGCGCAGTTTTTGCCAAACGAATTAAGCGATTATTTTGAAATTTGAAACGAAAATATCTTGTGTAAAACCTAAATGACTTATATATAATATTATATCCTATTTACTTCCGTTTCAAGATTATTCCGTTGAAGACTATTCAGAGTTTTAATCAAACGCATTGACCGATTATTCTGAAATTTGGTACTAAGTAGTATAAAGATTGAAAGACGTATGCGTAAGATTTGTTCCCGTTCACTCCCGTTTCAAGATGGCCGGCTCTGATTCAAAGTTGGAAGTGTAGTCGTTCGTTATTTCTTGTAATACCGGCTGAACACAAAAAACTTACCATAATTTTGATTTCTTCAGCATAACATTTCCAATAAAGTTGACTCAGTAACATTTTTCGTTAACATTACTGTTACCGGTTAAATTGACGGAAAAGTTTACAAGCGCTGACGTAGAGCGCTCTGTACATTAATTAAGTATATGCTGTTATTTGAACAACTAGTTTGTTGTACGAGGGTTGATCAAATATAAACGAGACTGATTTTTTAAAAAAATTATTGCTTACTTACAAATTATTCTTGATACAACTTATTTTTCTACATAGTCTCCCGCACGAGTAACACATTTTTCCCACCGGATTGGAAGTTTTTTAATTCCATCTTCGTAAAAAGTTCTCGGGCGTTCATTGAGCCATTGGAGCACGAAGGTCTCCACCGCAGAATCGTCTTCGAAACGCTGGCCTCCAAGCGCCTCTTTGAGTGGCCCAAACAGGTGATAGTCGCAGGGTGATAAGTCTGGACTGTATGGGGGATGTTCCATTGGTTCTCAGCCAATTTGATCGAGTTTAAGCCTCGTAGCGTTCGCCGAATGTGGTCGGGCATTATCGTGAAGAAGAATGACGTTTCTCGCCGGTTTAAATTTCCTTTTCCTACGAAAAGACTGTTTTGCAGCCTCTAAAACATCGCAATAATATTGTGCGTCGTTGATGGAGAAAATCGACGTGAAAGGCGCCTTGATTGTCGAAAAATACAGTGGTCATTACCTTCCCGGCCGACGATCGTGATTTGGCCTTCAGAGGCGCCCTCTCTCCCCTCTTCCGCCACTCCATACTTGCCTGTTTCGACTCGGGAGTGTAATGGTGAACCCATGTTTCGTCACAGGTGACAATCTGGTTTAATAATGCCTCACCATCTCGTTCAAATTGGGTCAATAGTCGCTGGCAAATCTCCAAACGATTCCGTTTGTGAACGTCGGTCAAAATTCGTGGAACCGACCTTGCAGATACTTTGCTGAGTTCCAGGTTTGATGTAACGATTTTTTGAACGCTGCCATAGCTCAACTGGAGTTCATCTGCAATAAATCGCAGCGATATACGTCTGTCTTCGTCCAGGAGCTTCCGAACAGCATCAATGTTTTCGTCCGTGACGGAAGTGGTTGGGCGACGATCATGGCTGAGGTTTTCTACTGCTTCCCGTCCTTCGGCGAATTCCTTGTGCCAAGCAAAAACGCGAGCTCTTGACAGGGTCCTGTCCCCGTATTGAGCCGTCAATCTACGAAAGATTTCAGTCGGATTGACCCCCTCCTTGGCCAAAAACTTAATAATAATTCTCTGCTCCACGGAAACGTGCACTTCACTCTCACTCATTGTATAGTTTTATACTGAAGGGTCCGAACGGAAATGTTGCCCGTCTACGCCCGTCCCAAACCTCCCAGGCTACCTGAAACCCCACCCTTTAGAGTTCAATGTCCAACGGAAAAGTTTTTAGAAAGTCAGTCTCGTTTATATTTGATCAACCCTCGTATTTAAGTTATTCAATTTAGTTAGGGTTGATATTACATCTGTTTTAAAAGATATATTTTTACTTTACTATCACACGAAGTAAAAATCATGGATGTTAATCGTTCAAGTTATTAACGCACACGTTTTCATTAATTTCCATGTTTCCTGAATCTAAAAAGTAAGTTCCATTTAAGTAATTGTCCGTCTGTACGTTTCTGTACCTACGCAAGATATGCAATATAATTGTTTAGTTAATTTACAATTAAGTGTTGTTAACTTTCATAAAAATTTATGTAGTTCATAAACTACAAAACGAAAAGTCACTGTCCAAAAAAAGCTACAGTAATAAAGTGAAAACAAAGCTTATTTTCTTTTATGTATATTTAATGGATTTATCAAACATTTTGTTCATTTATTATACATATATTTAATACAAGTTAGTGTAGCAAATTTGCAATAAAAGAGAATTCACGATTCCAAAATAAATAGGGGAAAAACGTATCAGCAGACGGGTGCGTTTTTGTTCGATTTACCGTAAGTTTCTTTTATCTAGAATTTGATAAACTGATTTGACCTTTGAATTTCCATATTACAAAAATTGGAATAGATTTTAAGAAATTAAGTCTAGAAAATTTCGAAGCAAATTTTCGGTGATAATACTTGAGTTTGAGGAAGTTTGCGTATTTTTTTACAATTAATTTGGGAAATGAACTTTTCTCGAAGGACCAGATTTTGGATTACAAAAAAACATCAAATTTTACCAATTAAACTCGATTTTAAAGTCTCACTCTCTCCCTCTTCCCTTCTTTCCCCTCCTCTCTCTTGCTTTACTTTCCTTCTCTCCTTTTTTCATCTCCTCTTTCCCTGTACAGAGAGTCTAAAAACATAACCGGAGGCAGACAATTTAAATTATTTTAACAATATTTGTTTGAATTCGTTCAAATTTGGTTTTAAAATTTTGATCAGATACTAAACGTATAATATATACGATAAGTACAAGTAAAAACATACTTGTTGACTAAGCGAACTGCAAATATATAACATAGGCCTAAGAGTCCTCGATGACGTGATAGAAGCGAATTTTTAAAAGTAATTTTTTAACTTACCTTTTTTGAAATTTACTTTTTTCGAAAAATATTATGATTTCATTATGATTATGAAATCAGCATCATTATCTCCATATGTTCGCATTTATTATTTTCAAAATACACTGAAATTACGAAAATGAATACATGCCGCCGTCGAAAAATTCTTTATTTCAACGAATTTTGAAAAACGCAAAACACTAATTTATGCAATTTTTTACGTTGATTATTACTGTCAAATGTGATTTAAAAAGAATCTAAAGAATTGAAATGGCTACCACTTTTGAAACTTTTTAAAGAATCTGGCTGGTTTACAAACTTGACCAACATTTAGTAGGCCTACTTCCACACACATAATTGTGTGTGTGTGTGTGTGTGTGTGTGTGTGTGTGTGTGTGTGTGTGTGTGTGTGTGTGTGTGTGTGTGTGTGTGTGTGTGTGTGTGTGTGTGTGTGTGTGTGTGTGTGCGCGTGTGTGTGTGTGTGTGTGTGTGTGTGTGTGTGTGTGCGCGCGCGCGCGCGTGCGTGCGTGCGTGCGTGCGTGCGTGTGTGTGTGAAAAGTGATCTAGAGTTCATGATCAATGCTCATTTTAAGGTCTCGGTTCTGGGTCTTACCATAATGGTCGCATCAGTAGCTCATTTTTCCAATGAAAATGCGCTTTATATTTACATAAATTTAAAAATGAAGTTTGTTTTTTACAAGATATGCGTTTAGTTTGTTAGATCTAGATCAGTATGTAATAGAATATCTTTAATTTTACTTCTTAGGTTTCAGTTAAAAGTATTGTTTAAATAATTTAGAGAAATTAATATATTAAAAGAAACATATGGAAAAGTTGGAGATCAAAGAAAGAAAAATTCTACGGAAAATTCTAGGTCCCAAATTCTATAATAATAAACTTGTGCACATTAGTAATGAGACCCTGTATAGGAGGACCGAAAAGATGTCCCATACAATAAAGAAAAGGAGGATTGACTTCTATGGTCACATCCTACGAATGGACCCGAAAAGGATAACAAAAAGGATCTTCGACTTTTTCCGCAATAAGAAAACCAAACTGAACTGGTTTAAGGAGATAGAGAGGGACCTACGAGAGTTTCAAATTACAGAAGAGATGCTTGCAGATAGATCCGCAAAGAGTATAATCGAAGGTAAAATGAAGTGGTTCCAGGACAGGGTCAAGACCAAAATACCATATAGGATTTCTGAGGCAGAGAGGACGGCAAGATCTGAAAGGATGAAGAAATACTGGGCGGACAGGAAAGCACGACACACTGAACATTGATTGATCAATCGTCCCCCAAAGTGGGTGAAACGTAGAAGAAGAAAAGAAACCTATTTAGAAAATTTGTTCTCCATATTATATTCTATTTTCTTTCGGTAAAAAATAATTATAAAAACAAAATATCTCAATTCGATTAATTTTATTCTAATTTTTTAAAATAGTTATTATTTTTGTTTATATGAAAATTTCCTTAAAGCATTCCACAGAAAAGAACATTTATAAATAAGTTTATTTCCAATTATAAAATACGCCTACAGTAGTGTGCAATACAGATACGAGACCTTTAGAGATACATGTCATACAACGACGACAGAAAAGTAATGAAACAGAGTAGTTGCATGTCAGATAAAATTGACATTTTGTCAGACGTGAGCGGTTCTGTCACCTGTGCCAAAGAGCTACAAAGAAGCTTCATTTTGCAGAATCTTGGTTAATAAAATGAATTTGTTTTTTGATATACGTATTTATTACTTCACTCTCTTACTTCATGTTTCGTGTCAAATAACAAGCGTAAAATAATTTCACCTGATATTTGACTCGACAAAAAGATCAATCATCTTTTTGTTATGGGGTTAATATCATATTTTAGGGAATGCATAATTTTTTCATGTCCGTCTATTTTTTTTTTTTTTGAAATGAAAAGTTTACTGATAGAACGATGAGACTGGTCACCATACAATTTAACTAATATAGTTTTTGTAACGATCCAGACGCAGTTGACGACGAAAAATATTTAGGAGTAGTTAAGTAGTAAAAGTAGTTAAACGTGTATAAATACAGTAGAACCTCGATATAATGTATTTGAAGGGTGCAAGGAAAAAAATTCGTTACATTGGAATATTCTTACAATAGACGTTCGTTATACTGCAGCTAAATGTGACCAAAATTCGTTACAAAGAGATTTCTTCAAAACGGAATGAGAACCTCCATATAACGAATATAATCAGTGTTAAACCTCTATGTAACGATTTTCAACTGTATGCTCTATATATACACACTGACAGTTACTACTAAATTAAGTGCAATAAATTGCTAAAGGAAATGGTGTCACTACCACGAGGGTTTACCACCATCCCCACTTAACAGAAGAAGATCAAAGAAGAAGACAGACATTTACTATCCAACACCACCACTACCCCCACGAATCCAACACCTTCTCGTGCACCCAGGGATGACCCTAGGGGTCCCCCGGGGGGCTTGAGCACGAACCCGTGGTACCAGTATGGCAAAATACCTTAAGGCCTGGACTGGTCACTGGCCCGCTGATCAGCCCACATGGCTTCACAGCTACGGTTTCGGCTTACCTTCATACACACTGATAGTATTAATGTTTTTACAAAGAGTGTTGAAAAATCATTTCGCGATGCACACGTGAGAAAAGGAATGCAAGTGCACCCGAGTCACTACAAACAGTACCGGTCAGTTTTTGTTGAAAAAACTGTAGGAAAACTACGGTTTTCATTCGTTACGTAGGAATTTTGTGCTTTATGTATTCGTCATATAAGGGTTGTAAACTTTACGTCAAGCCGACAAAAAAAATCTTTATATGAAAGTTATAAGCCGACATACTACTTAATACAGGAGTGTTTTAACATTGCCATTACGTGGTTTGAAGGGGATTTTTTAAAAAATCGTTATATCGGGAAATACGTTATATCAAAGTTCTACTGTATTTTTACTTGCTTTCTCAGAGCGATATATACGAGGGTTGATCAAATATAAACGAGACTGACTTTCTAAAAACTTTTCCGTTGGACATTGAACTCTAAAGGGTGGGGTTTCAGGTAGCCTGGGAGGTTTGGGACAGGCGTAGACAGGCAACATTTCCGTTCGGACCCTTCAGTATAAAACTATACAATGAGTGAGAGTGAAGTGCACGTTTCCGTGGAGCAGAGAATTATTATTAAGTTTTTGGCCAAGGAGGGGGTCAATCCGACTGAAATCTTTCGTAGATTGACGGCTCAATACGGGGACAGGACCCTGTCAAGAGTTCGCGTTTTTGCTTGGCACAAGGAATTCGCCGAAGGACGGGAAGCAGTAGAAAACCTGAAGGCCAAATCACGATCGTCGGCCGGGAAGGTAATGGCCACTGTATTTTTCGACAATCAAGGCGCCTTTCACGTCGATTTCCTCCATCAACGACGCACACAATAAATGCACAATATTATTGCGATGTTTTAGAGGCCGCAAAACAGTCTTTTCGTAGGAAAAGGAAATCTAAACCGGCGAGAAACGTCATTCTTCTTCACGATAATGCCCGACCACATTCGGCGAACGCTACGAGGCTTAAACTCGATCAAATTGGCTGGGAACCAATGGAACATCCCCCATACAGTCCAGACTTATCACCCTGCGACTATCACCTGTTTGGGCCACTCAAAGAGGCGCTTGGAGGCCAGCGTTTCGAAGACGATTCTGAGGTGGAGACCTTCGTGCTCCAATGGCTCAATGAACGCCCGAGAACTTTTTACGAAGATGGAATTAAAAAACTTCCAATCCGGTGGGAAAAATGTGTTACTCGTGCGGGAGACTATGTAGAAAAATAAGTTGTATCAAGAATAATTTGTAAGTAAGCAATAAATTTTTTAAAAAATCAGTCTCGTTTATATTTGATCAACCCTCGTAGTAGGTATTAATCGTAAAGTAAACAATCAATATACATTTATTTCAAGATTGCAGTATTTACTTGTCTTTCCTTGTATACTAAAATAAAAATAATCTACTTATTTAAATGGTATTAGCAGTGTAACTTTAATTTATCCAAATCTCACTCTTGAAACAATGTTTTGCCGCAAATATTGCTTTGAAAATTATTAAAATAAAATTATAAATACAGCGGCTAGTTAACGTGATTTCCAACAATTATTTATTACCATACACTGTTTTGATAATCTAGTTACACCATCGTAATCGTCGTTATATCTACAACAGGAACCATTAACAACCGTTTTTTTTATCGAGAGCAGTGATGTCTTTGTTTCAACTCGATCTTTCGGCATTTGGTTTGTATGTTTGTTTGTAACGCAGTTTTGAGAAAACGCAATGATCGTTTGTTTTCAAAGTTGGTAGGATGGCACTTTGTGTAAAGTCCGAACAAGATATTTTTTCCAATTCATTTTTAGAACTTGTATGATGATGTTTTACCGTGCGGTGATTCGTTCGCGAATTGATTATGGCATCATTGTATATTCATCTGCTAGACCATCGATTTTAAAGAAACTAGATCTCGTTCATAACTCTGCAATCCGCCTTGTTTCTGGTGCTTTCCGTTCAAGTCCCGTCGTGAGTGTTCTCGCCGATGCTGGCGAACCATCACTCTCTCGTCGAAGACAACAGTTACAACTGAGTTACGTATGTAATATATTATGTAAACCGTGGCACCCTGCTTATAATACAATTTTCCACAATCAGTTGCTCCAACAATATGAATCCCGACCGCATGCTACTGCGCCTGTTGGCATTAGAAAATCCCGGTTTTTTGAAGACTTACGTATTGAACTACCCCCAATGTTTGAAAGGTCCTTTTGTCTTGTCCCTCCATGGAAAATCAATATGCCGACCTTTGATTTCTCCTTGTGTGCATACTTGAAAGACAATACTCCTAACATTGTGTATCAACATGAGTTTTTTCGACTGACTAGTTCATATCCATCTGCTAAATTTATTTTCACAGACGGCTCTAAGATGAATAACAATGTTGGGTGTGCATTTTACTCACTGGACGAAACGTATAAGTATGGATTACCCTCAATTTGTAGTGTCTTTACAGCCGAACTCTTTGCCATCTTAAAGGCTCTAAACACTATTGAATTCGATAGTTTGCATTACGTAGTTTGTTCCGATTCAAAAAGTGCACACCAGGCAATCCGGGATATGTATTCAGTAAACCCTCTGGTTCAAGATATTCTGTGCTCTGTCCATAGACTTGAACTAGGAGGTGCAAGAATATCTTTTATCTGGATTCCTGGCCACTGTGGAATATTTGGAAACACTGTAGCGGATAATGCGGCAAAGGAAGCTACCATTCTACCGCCATGCACTCAACGTGTAATCTTGTCTGACTTTCTTTGTCACGTAAAACATTTAATTCTTCTACAGTGGGAAAATGAATGGGCAGCTACAAGCAGTAACAAATTGAGAGTAATTAAAAATACTGTTCGTCCTTGGGGGTCGTCAATACGTGGAAGTCGTAGAGAAGAGGTTGTGGTTACCCGCCTTCGCATTGGCCACTCCATGCTAACACATAGATTTCTGATGGAACGTGGGGACCCGCCTCGTTGCGAGTTTTGTAGAGAAACCATCACAGTAAGACATATATTGCTAGACTGTGATGGTTTCCAAAATATAAGGCGTGTATGTGGTCTGGGAAATAGTATGCAGAGGACGTTGGGAGATAGTGTCTCGGCCATTGACCGGACACTGAAATTCTTTCATCGTCTGAATTTGTTAAATAAAATTTAACTTAAAATAATATTGCAGGGCCTCTTTACAGCCCTGCAACAAGTTGTATATTTGTGGCTATTTATTTATCTTAATTTGTTATTATTAATCTAATGCTTTGTTTTCCTTGTTGTTTACTTTTATTTATTTATTTATTTGTTGTTATATTTTATTGTTAACTAGTTTTAGGAAATAGTATTTATAGCTGTTATTTTATATTATTTTAAATTAGTGTTATTTTCAAACTGTGATATACAAAAATTTTTATTTTATTTTATTAATATCGTGCCTCGGCGATGATAACCTTAACGGTTTTTCGCCGGAAAAAAATATATTTATTTCCAGATTACGGTTACTGATTTCGCGATGTAGAATATTCGCAGTTTTGGTCAAACGTATTGACTGATTGTTTTGAAATGTGATATAATGGTGCCACGTATAAAGCCTGAAAGACGTATGCGTTCGATTTTCCCCCTTCACTTCCGTTTCAAAATGACTGGCTCTGATTAAACGTTGAGAGTGTAGATGCAGGTTATTTCCAGTAATACTGGCAGAATGGCAAAACCTATCATAATTTTGACCACTTCATGGGGAAAGAACAAAGCTTTTATAAAGTTGGTGCAATAACATTTTTCATAAATATTACGGTTACCGATTAAATTGGGCGACAATGTTACGAGCGCTGTAGTGGAGCCTTCTGTACATTAATTAAGAATATACTGCGAGATCTATTGTTCTTTGAAATACCAGTATTATAAGATCTACGAAAATGAACACTGTATTTATATTTTGATATTTTTTAATGAAATTAAACAAACAGTTTACGAATATTTTTAACGATAATTACACTAGTGAAACCTGATTATAAGAATTGTGTTACGAAAATAAGTGTGATTTTTGTAAAATTTTAAATGTCTGCTAATTTCTAAATATATATTACAGCGTAACGAACTTTTATTTGCTACTTTGAATGAAATAAGCTTAGATTAACATTTTTAAACTTTAAAATACGTTGAAATTTTCAAAATTAATCCTAAATATTGTCCAATTAATTTTCAATATACTGTAAAGAAAAAAATGAATGTTTTATAACCCATTCTAACCCACAATACTTGTTTAAGCGAATATGTTTTCGACATATTTTAAGTCTAATGAACATACTAGATAATAATAATATTTATTACGGGACATACACAATAAACAGTAAGAAAAAAATAGTCCATCAACTGTTGATTTTTCTGTGCAATTTACTTAGAGTATGCCTGAATGTGGTAGAGGGAGAAACGAGACCACAAAATTTAAATATAGGTGGACAGTTCGGGAGGAAGCTTAGAGGGACTAATCCGTTCTTTCTTTTGTGACTTGCATACATGACAAAAGGGTTTTGCTATTTTTTTGTTTTATCAATAAATGTATTTATTAAACTGAAAATTTGTTACAAAAATTTAAAAAATATGTAAGAAAATTCTGAGTAAAAATTGATTTTACGTTAACTTTAAAACAGACATCTTTAATTATTGGCAACAAACTTTTTCAAAAATTAAAGATAATCAGTAAACATGGATCTTTTTAACTAAACACTTTTATCTTTTGGATCTTGACACTTTTATCAAGTTTCATAAGCAGTTTACTATTTTATTATTAATGTTTAATCATGTTAAAAAACGAATCGATTCACTTGGCCATTAATCTTGAATATTGAAATAATAATTTGTATGTAATAGAGAAAAAATATTACTGAAAGAGAGGAAAAAGAAGAAGGAAATAAATGAACAGACAAAGGCTGTACGTTAACTTAGTTTTATGTTAACTTTAAACACACACTTCTATAATTATTGGCAATAAACTTTTTTTTAAAAAGTAGAACGAAGTGTTCATTTGTAAATAATAATTGCTAAGTAACACAGAAGAAATATTACTAAAAGAAAGCCATTATTAATAAATTTCACCTGGACTTGAAAGCGTTAAGACTTATTAAGACTGTGAAATCAGGTACTTAAATAAATGTAAGAAGAAAGATATGATTTTTAAAGTATTTAAAATCTTTACTATTTTAAAGTTAAATAGTTACTAAGTTATAAGATACTATAAAGTTGTTAAAATGATTATTTTGAGCAACGAATTGTCCTGAGCTATTACTAAAATTGATTTTTATGCCAGGTTTGAATGATATTCAACAAGAAATTAAGACCTATAGAAACGTGATCTACAGCTTTCGATCGGCGTTTGTTTCACCCGCTCAATAATTTTCCAACCAAAATTCATTAAGAAATTACTTTGTTGAGAGTTGACTAAAAGAGAGAAGAGAGTGTGCAGATGGGAAGGAAGAATTGGCCCCCACATCACGCTGCGGATTAGAGGTCATTATAACTCAGCCAACATATCTGGTAATTAAATCTCAAACTTTGTTTTCGTCGACAAAGAAACGTGGTTCTTCGTTGGTTTCGTTTCAAGAAAAGCAAGGGAATTGTATCTTTTCAGAATCTGTTTTATGTAGCACGTTTCCCGTACAAAGTCTAAACTCACGTGTGCTTTATAACGTACTGGCTTATTCTACTACTTTCCTGCCTTCCGTATAGTGTTTTTTTTTTTTTTTTTTTTTTTTTTTTTTTTTTTTTTTTTTTTTTTAATCGTTTCACCCTCTTTGGGGTACGCTGAATCAATCATTTCTTGCGCGCTGTACTTTTCTTTGTTCCCAGTAGCTCTTCATTCTTTCCGATCTTCTCTTCCTCTCCTCTTCCGAAATGACAGGTTTAGGTCTTATTTTGGTTTTATCTTGGAATCTTATTCTTTCGTCCTTGGTAATTATCTTAGCAGTTTGGTCAAGCAGTGAATTTTCTGTAATTTTTAAGTCCATTAGGTCTTTTTCAATTTCTTTAAACCAGTTCGGTTTTTTTTTACGATTATGGAAAAAATCAAACACCTGTTTCGTCAATCTATTGGAGTTCATTCTAAGAAGATGGCCGTAAAAATTTATTCTCCTTTTTCTCATAGTATCGGACAGTTTTTCAATTTTCTTATAGAGAGCTTCATTTCTTATATATACAACCTTATTATCCTGAAATTTTGTTCCTATAATTTTTCTTAAGATTTTCCTTTCCGTTATTTCTAGTTTTTCTATCTGGCCTATGCGATTCATGGTTAATGTTTCTGCTGCGTACAGTGCTTCCGGCTTGATCACTGTTTTATAATGTTTAATTTTGGACCCCCATGAAAGGGATTTCTTATTGTATGTTTCTTTCGTCAATTGGAAGGCCAATTCAAGTTTGTTTCTCCTGGATTCAATTGCCTTGCCCTCATCTGCATTCCAACTAATCCATTCACCAAGATATTTGAACTCTTTTACAATTTATATTTTCTGTTCTTGGATTTTAAGGTATTTATTTGGGTATTTGTTGTTTGTCATGATTTTGGTCTTTTCAAACGATATGTTTAGACCTATTTTAGCTGCTTGTTTCTTCAATTCAAGGATCTGCTCCCTTGCTTCCTCCATTGTTTCAGCAAACAAGGCCGTATAGTGTTTTATTATACACATAATTAGGTTAATTTTCTAAATTGTTCTCTCTCACAACCGTGATAATATTTCACATTATTAAAAGTTTTTAACTGGCAAATTTCCTTTTCTCATTAACTTACTGAATTGGCCATCAAGGAATTTGAAAGTGTCTAACCTGTACATCACTTTCTAAATGGTCGATATGTATTACCTAACATATATGACAAAGTTATATATTTGGGTGTGGGGGTGTGGAGAGAGAGAGAGAGAGAGAGAGAGAAAGAAAGAGAGAGAGGGAGGGGGAGAGAGAGAGATTGCGAAAATCTCATATTTGCAAATTTATGTCCGATTTGTTTGAAAATTATTTGATAAAAGTTTTGTAAGATCTGATTTCATCATCGATATCAACCCTATATTTTGCAGACACTAGCGTTAAAAACTTATGAAATTAAGATATTGAATTTTACAACGGTCACAGTTCATATTCGCGTTTTCAACATATTTGAAATGTTTAAAATGCTAATATATGGCAGATTTTAATGCTGATTCCATATTTAATGCTGAAATTCGATATCAAAATCAGAATTTCATAGAAAAATATCTCGAAAAAAATTATTTCTGAAATTCCATTACATCAGCGAATAATTGCATTCTGCATTACTTTAGAAAGTTATCGATAAAGCATTTTTACTACATAAAGAAACAGATTGTATATGGGTGTTTACAAATGAAACTTGAATTTCATAATACTCTTAAACGGTTTTCAAAGCGTATTTAATATGTTATAACTTTATATGTTATCAAACACAGCTGATAATTCACCAAATTTTTTTAATCAATTTATAGAAATAACTTTATTTTTTACTTTATTAAAATTTAAGCCGACACTTCTGAGGGGAAACCATAACACACAAGAATAGTTGTTTCATTAAAATGTATTTTCGACAAGTAATTTTATACACATATAAGAAAGTGTGTGCAATGTTCCTGTATTGTTCATTTTAATTCTATCACGACTACTGATTTGATTTGATAGCAGCGAATTTCCAGTATAATGTTTTTGTGACTTACTGTTTTTACGAAAATCCTATTTCACCCGTTTACACGGTATTAATAAAATCTGTAATTAGATTTTAAAATTATCACTTTAAATTATCAAAACTACAAATACGACCCTTAACCGCCGATAAATAAATTTTCTTATTTTCAGTGTAATTTGAATTATAATTAAATCTTCTAACTTATGCAAAATCAAATGTTGATTGTGATTAAGTGAAATTAGATTTTTTTAAAAAGCATAAGATTCAAACCGAACGCTCACTAAATGCGGAGCTGCCAGTGCTGTAGCTGAGCGGAATAAAGATGAACAGCAACCGGAAGCGTAGTTAAGTTAAAGATATATAGTTTGTATTATTCCAATCTAAATATTTAGGCCAACTGTAACTGATTCTAAGAAACTAAAATGTTTAAGAACTAAAAAATGGTAACAGGTTTTTGTTAATAAGTTTGGCGGCGAGTTCAGCATTGTGTGGCAAGCGGAGTCAGCTTCAAAACTGAACTTAGACAGAGTCGAAGATACGCGGAGCGGAGCCCAGAGACACCGCTTGACTTATCTCAGCTCCGTTACGATTTCAGTGGTCGCACTTACATTAAAAACAATATATTCAGTTTTGACTGCGTATTCCGCTCCACTTAGCATAACCCCGCTCTTCATTTTGTGGCCATCTGAGCTAAATGATATGACTTTTTAGGATTTGAAGAGCTGCAATTTGAAAAATGTCGAACGGATATTCATGGATAAAGAAAACGTTGAAACTATTACCAAAATAGATTTTTTCCATATTTTAACATACACACTCGTGCACGCACGCTCGCACTTACGCTCGCGCACATATGAGAATATATAAAAACTGTAATGACGCTTCAAGAAATAATCTAAAGATCATGATTTTAACACACTAAAACGATAAGGTCTCGTTATTACTGTGACAGCCACTATAATAGCTCATTTACCAATAGAAATTTCCTAATAAAATACAATATGACGAAGCTTGGGGTAACATTTATAAATACTACAGACTTTTCGCTGTATAATATTCCTATAACAATATTATACGAGTAATTATAGGGTAAAGAGGTTTTGAATTTGCTTTGAATCCAAGCCTATTGAATTACCCCTTTATGGTTATCGTATTGATTTGACTGGAGAGAATTTGTATTTGTGTGTATGCATCTGTACATGCATATTGCTTTTAGTATATTGCTAACCTCAAAAGTTTTAGCGGTATAATAAATAGTTGAATTTATATTTATTTGAAAAAACATGGTTTTGCTGGTTTATTTTATATACCGTATTTTACATCAAACGAGTTAATGACTACAACCTAAATTTTCAACGCAATTGAGGTATTATAAAAATAGAAAACATTATTTTAGACTACAAATTAAGTAAATAATAAACTAGATAACATTATATGAATGAACATTTGGATAAGTGACGTCAAACTTGCGGCACAAAATTTATTTAATCTTCTGGTTGAAAACCACTTTATCACCCGGGAAAAAGAATTTAAAAAAAGGTTTTCTCAAAATATTATAACACAAATATTTTAAAAAAATCTCATTATAGTATCGAATTTCGAGTAAATTTTTATTCCGAATAAATTATTATTTAATTTTTGAATGTCATAATATTTACGCTAACCAAAGAAAGATTTTTTTTAACCATAAAATTGCTAATTTATACAGATTCTAATGCTAATTAAGATGACATAATCGTATTTCCAGTAAACTATTTCATACAAAATTATTAATTTTAAGATCACTTATGTCGCCATTTTGAAAATAATGAACAAATATTTCCCTTAATAATAATTTAAAAAATAGCACCGAGATCGATTTTTATGTCAAAATTTAAATTAAACCTGACTAATATAGTTTTACGTTTATTTTGTACACACACACCCACACATACACACACACACACACACACACACACACACACACACACACACACACACACACACACACACACACACACACACACACACACACACACACACACACACACACACACACATATATATATATATATATATATATATATATATATATATATTTCTATTTTCACTTCAAACCTACTATAAATACCTCGGTATACAGCTGCCTTGATGACGTGTGGAAGCGAATTTTCAATTGTGAAACAGTTCCAAACAACATTCAAATATGCATACATTATCACGTAAAATTTCATATTGCACTGAAAATACTAAAATGAACTTTGATGGCTGTTAAATTGAATTTTTATTTTAAAAAAAAAAAAACGCTAACTTATACAGTTTTTAATGCTGATTACAGTAGTTAAATAGATTTTTAAAAGTACTTTAGAAAAATAGGTTCGGCATTTTTAAAGTTTTGAAATAAACGTTGCTTAGAAACTGGTTACTGCTAGTTAGCGAACTTGTTCAAGATGTTACCAAAAACGATTCTTGTAAGTGTTAATTAAATCAAGTTAGATGAAGATTGTGAAAGTAGGCATGCCTTCATACGTTTATATATATATATATATATATATATATATATATATATATATATATATATATATATATATAATGAAATATATAAATGAAATAGATTTATTTTAATTAAATTAAAAGCTAACAAAAAAAATACAATTGCAGATTGATAAAATTAGCAGACATTATGTAGGAAAAAATAAGGTCTGCTAATTACGTCAGTGTAGGTGAAACGCACCCTTCGTTTTGTTATGTAATTGGCTTACGCAAGTCGTATCAGTAACAATGTCCGACTTAGTCTGCCAAGTCTGATCGAGGATCTGTCAGCTTGCAACGCAGGATGTAAACCTTCTAGCATTACACATTAAGTTGTATAATACAAAACGTGAATCATTCTATCTGAAAATATTGTCTTAAACTGGAATTATACATTAATCGTGTAATTAAAAATGTCTGAAATTTTAACACTTATAAATTGAGTGTATTTACGAGATTCTAAACTAGGAATTTTTAAAAAATCGAGGTTGTTTACACTTCTTTAATGATCACATTTTTGTGACATATTTTTGCTTAAATTTTGTCTCGTATAAGTTTTGTGTCATTACAAGATTTCAAAACAAGAAATTTAGGAAAAAATTCGAAGTTGTTTACATTTCTTTTATCATCACATTTTTGTGACTTATAGTTTTGCTTACATTTTTCTCTTATATAAGTTTTGTGTCAATTCAAGATTACAAACTAGGAATTTAAAAAAAATCGAGGTTGTTTACACATGTTTCATTATCACATTGTTTGTGAATTATAGTTTTGTTTAAATTTTATCTCGTATAAATTGTGTGTCATTACAAGATTCTAGACTAGGAATTTTGAAAAATGTTCCACTTGTTTTATCAACACATTTTTGTAATTTATAGTTTCGGTGTTCATATTTAAGTTTTTGTTTTTATTTTGACTGCACAAGATATACAAAATCAGAACTCAAGCGTCACAATAAAACAAAAACCCTATAGATCTAATTATTGTTTATTCAGGAAATTGCTATATTTGCGTATATAGAACCAACCACGACGTTTCGAAAGTGGATTATATTTTGTTTTCTATTGCCTAATTTAAAACATAAACTTAGCAACGAAAACGTAAACTTGGAAGTATATGTTAGCACTGATAAAAATTACAAACACTCGATCCTGAAATTACGAAACTAAAACTTACTTGTAATATGAGGAACTATAAATCACAAAAAAAAAAAAACGGAAATGCCACCACAATAGTTGACAAACGCAAGTATTGTGTTGGTCAAGTAAACAACTTACTGGTGATCGCACTACACTGTTGGTGGAGACCTAACTTGTGAGAGTAATGGTACTGCAGTTCCTTTTCTTAGCCTGGGAAAAATCACCAGAAAAGCCGTGTGTTGCTTCTGTGTACAGAACTAGAAAAATAAGTAGAATATACGACCATTTACTAACAACCTTTCAAAGAAAACTTTAATTGAAACGATTTCAGAAATAATAGGTTATGCACAGGCAGGGACTCAGCCCAAAACTTCGTAGCGCAATTGCGTTGAGCTGAACCTAGCAGAGTTGAATGGCAACCGGAACCGAAATTCAGTCAGTTTAAAGATCGCTTTTGTATCTTCTCAATTTAAATACGAGGGCTATTCAGAAAGTAGATTACGTTTTTGGATAAAAAAAAACTAAGTACAGGAAAAAAATTTTATTATATACATTTGAAAGAGGAACTAAAATACTATTTTTCGACATAATCGCCAAACAAATTTAGACATTTGTCATATCGGTGAACTAGCTTTGAAATTCCCGTGTCGTAGAAATCCGCCGCCTGTGACGCCAGCCAGTCAGTCACGCCCGCGCGGAGATCTGCGTCGTCATCGAAGCGCTGTGTTGCAAGCCAAGTCTTCATCTTCGGGAATAAGTGGAAATCACTAGGTGCCAGGTCCGGACTGTAGGGTGGATGAGGGAAAATCTCCCACTTGATGGCCGTCAAGACGTCTTTTGTTCGATTTGCCGTGTGAGGGCGGGCATTGTCGTGCAAAAACAACACTTTTGCACTCAGTTTTCCTCTCCGCTTGTTCTGGATAGCTCGTCTTAAGTTTCGTAATGTTTGGCAATACCTTTCTGAGTTTATGGTTGCTCCACGTTCTAGGAAGTCAACCAGAAGAACACCTTTTCTGTCCCAAAAAACGGTCGCCATGATCTTCCTTGCTGACAGGGTTTGCAAACATTTCCTCGGTTTTTTGGGGGAATTTGTGTGCCCCCACTCCATAGACTGTAGTTTTGTCTCACAGGTAACGTGCTTAACCCAAGTCTCATCTCCCGCTACGATGCGATCAAGAAATGATTCACCATCTTTGTCGTAAGATCTCCGCGCGGGCGTGACTGACTGGCTGGCGTCACAGGCGGCGGAATTCTACGACACGGGAATTTCAAAGCTAGTTCACCGATATGACAAATGTCTAAATTTGTTTGGCGATTATGTCGAAAAATAGTATTTTAGTTCCTCTTTCAAATGTATATAATAAAATTTTTTTCCTGTACTTAGTTTTTTTTTATCCAAAAACGTAATCTACTTTCTGAATAGCCCTCGTATTTAAACCTACTGTATATGTGTTTAAAAACTGTAACGTAGGCAACGGTAACGAGAAGTAATAAGTTTGGAGGCGTGATCAGCGTGGTGGAGAAAGCGGAGTCAGCTTCAAACCTAACCTAGACAGACTGAAGCTACGTTGAGCGGAGTGCAGCGGCGCCATTTGACTTCGCTCAACGCCGCTACGCTTTTAGTGTGAGCATAATTACATTAAAAATGATAGATTAGGTTTTGAATGCGTAATCGACCACCAGGACTAATATTGTTGTATATATATATATATATATATATATATATATATATATATATATATAAGCCTTATGCTCTGACATGCGCACAATGTTGGAACTGACAAAACATTGACCTATAGGCTAGAGTGTTATCCACACTGTGACTAGTCTACTGCGCATCCCGTACTAATGAACACCCAAGTATTATTTATCGAGTTACAGCTCACTTGTAGTGACCTCAAACTTTTATTTAATTACTGGCAACGCTATCAGACGACCAGCGCTAAACAAATTACCCTGAATATTTAACCCCCTGTATGTTAGTGCTTCCCAATGTATTTAATTAAATTACCGCTCGAGTACGTTTCGTTTAATTAAACCACATAGAATTAAACTGTTGTTTTTCACAAATTATTACTCTTTATAAAAACTTTTTCAAATGAAATGACAACTGCATAATTTCAATTTAATGCGACTTCTCAAAAGTACAATTTAGTTTTCTATTTATTCCGTATATTAAACATTGACTATTAAATTGAACAAAGCTAACTTGATTATATTAGCCTGACTGTAGTCAAAACAAATTATACGGATATTAATATTCCATTTTATTATTAACTATGGAATTCAAAAACATTTCACATATGTAATAACAGATAATTCATTTCATTTTAAGAAGAATCGAGTGTATTTGAAAGACTCAAAATAAAAAAAAGAATAGACGTGTAATTGAGATTGGTCAGAGAGCATAAAACATTGAAAAGTCAGGATATATTTTGAAAAAAAGACGTAATCGCAAACGACTTTATTTCAAATTTGAAACACTATGAGCCACTATTCAGAGTGCATAAAACATTGAAAAGTCAGGATATATTTTGCATAAAACAAATTTGAAACACTATGAAAAAACATTGAAAAGACGTAATCGCAAACGACTTTATTTCAAATTTGAAACACTATGAGCCACTATTCAGAGTGCATAAAACATTGAAAAGTCAGGATATATTTTCAAAAAAAAAGACGTAATCGCAAACGACTTTATTTCAAATTTGAAACACTATGAGCCACTATTCAGAGTGCATAAAACATTGAAAAGTCAGGATATATTTTTCATAAACGACTTTATTTCAAAAAAAGACGTAATCATAAAACGACTTTATTTCAAATTTGAAACACTATGAGCCACTATTCAGAGTGCATAAAACATTGAAAAGTCAGGATATATTTTGAAAAAAGACGTAATCGCAAACGACTTTATTTCAAATTTGAAACACTATGAGCCACTATTCAGAGTGCATAAAACATTGAAAAGTCAGGATATATTTTCAAAAAAAGACGTAATCGCAAACGACTTTATTTCAAATTTGAAACACTATGAGCCACTATTCAGAGTGCATAAAACATTGAAAAGTCAGGATATATTTTGAAAAAAAGACGTAATCGCAAACGACTTTATTTCAAATTTGAAACACTATGAGCCACTATTCAGAGTGCATAAAACATTGAAAAGTCAGGATATATTTTCAAAAAAGACGTAATCGCAAACGACTTTATTTCAAATTTGAAACACTATGAGCCACTATTCAGAGTGCATAAAACATTGAAAAGTCAGGATATATTTTCAAAAAAAAGACGTAATCGCAAACGACTTTATTTCAAATTTGAAACACTATGAGCCACTATTCAGAGTGCATAAAACATTGAAAAGTCAGGATATATTTTGAAAAAAAGACGTAATCGCAAACGACTTTATTTCAAATTTGAAACACTATGAGCCACTATTCAGAGTGCATAAAACATTGAAAAGTCAGGATATATTTTGAAAAAAAGACGTAATCGCAAACGACTTTATTTCAAATTTGAAACACTATGAGCCACTATTCAGAGTGCATAAAACATTGAAAAGTCAGGATATATTTTCAAAAAAAAGACGTAATCGCAAACGACTTTATTTCAAATTTGAAACACTATGAGCCACTATTCAGAGTGCATAAAACATTGAAAAGTCAGGATATATTTTGAAAAAAAGACGTAATCGCAAACGACTTTATTTCAAATTTGAAACACTATGAGCCACTATTCAGAGTGCATAAAACATTGAAAAGTCAGGATATATTTTCAAAAAAAGACGTAATCGCAAACGACTTTATTTCAAATTTGAAACACTATGAGCCACTATTCAGAGTGCATAAAACATTGAAAAGTCAGGATATATTTTCAAAAAAAAGACGTAATCGCAAACGACTTTATTTCAAATTTGAAACACTATGAGCCACTATTCAGAGTGCATAAAACATTGAAAAGTCAGGATATATTTTCAAAAAAGACGTAATCGCAAACGACTTTATTTCAAATTTGAAACACTATGAGCCACTATTCAGAGTGCATAAAACATTGAAAAGTCAGGATATATTTTCAAAAAAAAGACGTAATCGCAAACGACTTTATTTCAAATTTGAAACACTATGAGCCACTATTCAGAGTGCATAAAACATTGAAAAGTCAGGATATATTTTCAAAAAAGACGTAATCGCAAACGACTTTATTTCAAATTTGAAACACTATGAGCCACTATTCAGAGTGCATAAAACATTGAAAAGTCAGGATATATTTTCAAAAAAGACGTAATCGCAAACGACTTTATTTCAAATTTGAAACACTATGAGCCACTATTCAGAGTGCATAAAACATTGAAAAGTCAGGATATATTTTCTAAAAAAGACGTAATCATCAAAAAACGACTTTATTTCAAATTTGAAACACTATGAGCCACTATTCAGAGTGCATAAAACATTGAAAAGTCAGGATATATTTTCAAAAAAGACGTAATCGCAAACGACTTTATTTCAAATTTGAAACACTATGAGCCACTATTCAGAGTGCATAAAACATTGAAAAGTCAGGATATATTTTCAAAAAAGACGTAATCGCAAACGACTTTATTTCAAATTTGAAACACTATGAGCCACTATTCAGAGTGCATAAAACATTGAAAAGTCAGGATATATTTTCAAAAAAGACGTAATCGCAAACGACTTTATTTCAAATTTGAAACACTATGAGCCACTATTCAGAGTGCATAAAACATTGAAAAGTCAGGATATATTTTCAAAAAAAAGACGTAATCGCAAACGACTTTATTTCAAATTTGAAACACTATGAGCCACTATTCAGAGTGCATAAAACATTGAAAAGTCAGGATATATTTTCAAAAAAAAGACGTAATCGCAAACGACTTTATTTCAAATTTGAAACACTATGAGCCACTATTCAGAGTGCATAAAACATTGAAAAGTCAGGATATATTTTCAAAAAAAGACGTAATCGCAAACGACTTTATTTCAAATTTGAAACACTATGAGCCACTATTCAGAGTGCATAAAACATTGAAAAGTCAGGATATATTTTCAAAAAAGACGTAATCGCAAACGACTTTATTTCAAATTTGAAACACTATGAGCCACTATTCAGAGTGCATAAAACATTGAAAAGTCAGGATATATTTTCAAAAAAAGACGTAATCGCAAACGACTTTATTTCAAATTTGAAACACTATAAGCCACTATTCAGAGTGCATAAAACATTGAAAAGTCAGGATATATTTTCAAAAAAAGACGTAATCGCAAACGACTTTATTTCAAATTTGAAACACTATGAGCCACTATTCAGAGTGCATAAAACATTGAAAAGTCAGGATATATTTTCAAAAAAGACGTAATCGCAAACGACTTTATTTCAAATTTGAAACACTATGAGCCACTATTCAGAGTGCATAAAACATTGAAAAGTCAGGATATATTTTCAAAAAAGACGTAATCGCAAACGACTTTATTTCAAATTTGAAACACTATGAGCCACTATTCAGAGTGCATAAAACATTGAAAAGTCAGGATATATTTTCAAAAAAGACGTAATCGCAAACGACTTTATTTCAAATTTGAAACACTATGAGCCACTATTCAGAGTGCATAAAACATTGAAAAGTCAGGATATATTTTCAAAAAAGACGTAATCGCAAAACGACTTTATTTCAAATTTGAAACACTATGAGCCACTATTCAGAGTGCATAAAACATTGAAAAGTCAGGATATATTTTCAAAAAAGACGTAATCGCAAACGACTTTATTTCAAATTTGAAACACTATGAGCCACTATTCAGAGTGCATAAAACATTGAAAAGTCAGGATATATTTTCAAAAAAGACGTAATCGCAAACGACTTTATTTCAAATTTGAAACACTATGAGCCACTATTCAGAGTGCATAAAACATTGAAAAGTCAGGATATATTTTCAAAAAAGACGTAATCGCAAACGACTTTATTTCAAATTTGAAACACTATGAGCCACTATTCAGAGTGCATAAAACATTGAAAAGTCAGGATATATTTTCAAAAAAGACGTAATCGCAAACGACTTTATTTCAAATTTGAAACACTATGAGCCACTATTCAGAGTGCATAAAACATTGAAAAGTCAGGATATATTTTCAAAAAAGACGTAATCGCAAACGACTTTATTTCAAATTTGAAACACTATGAGCCACTATTCAGAGTGCATAAAACATTGAAAAGTCAGGATATATTTTCAAAAAAGACGTAATCGCAAACGACTTTATTTCAAATTTGAAACACTATGAGCCACTATTCAGAGTGCATAAAACATTGAAAAGTCAGGATATATTTTCAAAAAAGACGTAATCGCAAACGACTTTATTTCAAATTTGAAACACTATGAGCCACTATTCAGAGTGCATAAAACATTGAAAAGTCAGGATATATTTTTCAAAAAAAAAAAGACGTAATCGCAAACGACTTTATTTCAAATTTGAAACACTATGAGCCACTATTCAGAGTGCATAAAACATTGAAAAGTCAGGATATATTTTCAAAAAAAAGACGTAATCGCAAACGACTTTATTTCAAATTTGAAACACTATGAGCCACTATTCAGAGTGCATAAAACATTGAAAAGTCAGGATATATTTTCAAAAAAAGACGTAATCGCAAACGACTTTATTTCAAATTTGAAACACTATGAGCCACTATTCAGAGTGCATAAAACATTGAAAAGTCAGGATATATTTTCAAAAAAAGACGTAATCGCAAACGACTTTATTTCAAATTTGAAACACTATGAGCCACTATTCAGAGTGCATAAAACATTGAAAAGTCAGGATATATTTTCAAAAAAGACGTAATCGCAAACGACTTTATTTCAAATTTGAAACACTATGAGCCACTATTCAGAGTGCATAAAACATTGAAAAGTCAGGATATATTTTCAAAAAAAGACGTAATCGCAAACGACTTTATTTCAAATTTGAAACACTATGAGCCACTATTCAGAGTGCATAAAACATTGAAAAGTCAGGATATATTTTCAAAAAAAGACGTAATCGCAAACGACTTTATTTCAAATTTGAAACACTATGAGCCACTATTCAGAGTGCATAAAACATTGAAAAGTCAGGATATATTTTCAAAAAAGACGTAATCGATATATTTTCAAAAAAGAAACGACTTTATTTCAAATTTGAAACACTATGAGCCACTATTCAGAGTGCATAAAACATTGAAAAGTCAGGATATATTTTCAAAAAAAGACGTAATCGCAAACGACTTTATTTCAAATTTGAAACACTATGAGCCACTACTCAGAGTGCATAAACATTGAAAAGTCAGGATATATTTTCAAAAAAAGACGTAATCGCAAACGACTTTATTTCAAATTTGAAACACTATGAGCCACTATTCTCAATACACTTCAAGAAAAATTTAAAAAAAAACTGATTTTGGAAATGTCCGTATTTTCAGTTTTTTCGTCATTTCCTTATTTATTTTTCTCGGAGTTTGCTATCCACTATCCACATATTGTTTAGTGTGCTTAACAAAAACCATTAGATTCTATTAAAGATAAATTCTTAATTTTGTAAAGAAAATGTGTTTTGAAAAGTCACAAAGAGGAATGTCTAAAATGTCGTTAAAACTACTATTTCGAAACAAAATTTCATTAAAATCTGTTGTTTCATTAATATTTGAATCACTATCAAAGTACACGTCACTTTACAGTCATATAAAAACCAAATTTGGGACATCTGAAAAACACTTCTGCAGAAAAAATGTGCAGTACAGTTTAGAAAACTCCAAACGTCGTGTTTAATTCAATGATACATGGAATCTATAATTATCGCTATAACTAATCATTAAAAATCTTTGAAAACTATCGAGCTAAATATGAGATAAAGTAAAAAAAAATATTCCAAAAAAACACACTTCAATATAACTAATTTCAAATGAAGTATGTCAGATTCGAGTAATGCATTAATGAAACATATCCGGTTTAAGTAAAATAAAAAATACGTATATTCAGTTAAATAAAACACGCACTAAAAAGTAATATTTGGTTAAACAAATAAGTAGCACTTGACTTTTAATAACCTGGAGCCTTTTGGAGCATTTATCATAAATTAACCAATTAATTACTGTATATGTTAATTAATAACCAATTATATATATATATATATATATATATATATATATATATATATATATATATATATCAGAGAGCTATGTGAACATAATGATATATATATATATATATATGTGTGTGTGTGTGTGTGTGTGTGTGTGTGTGTGTGTGTGTGTGCAGCAAATTAAAAATCTGTATTCTGCCGTTCGACACAACTGTTTCTGGAATCCATTGGACACAAAATAATTGTGTATGTAAACTGGTTTTCAATGTGTTTCACATTTTTCCATTAGTGAAGAAAAGCTGTATATATATATATATATATATATATATATATATATATATATAGAGAGAGAGAGAGAGAGAGAGAGAGAGACTATATATTAAAATGGTAATCAGCGTTAGTAGCTATAATAATTTGCATTTTAATTACTTTACAAATTCTAATAAAATATAAAACAGAATAAGTGAGAGTTAGTTTTTGTTTTTTCACTGTTTTATATAAAAATTTCAAATACAGTTCATGGAGATCTTAACATTAATTGTTCAAAATAAATCAGTTTTTCATAAAGTTTTTCAATTAAAGAAATACATTGGAGAAAATGTGTTTTTCTCATGGCAGCAAGCTGGGCACCACGATTATTAAAATTCTATGGCGCCCCATAAAATTTATTTCTAATTTTGGGAAATTTGTTTCTATCACGTTACCGACACAAATGAGCCCTATGATAATTGTTTCCTTAAACGAAATGTTTCCTTAAACTCTAACTTAAAAAAATACTAACTACTTTGAAGTTAAGGACAGCCATTCAAAATTTGTCCATGTGTTTTTGTTTAATTAATGGTAACCGGAAACATTTTAACTACCTTTATTTTTAATAAATGAAGATAACAAAATTTAACATTATATTACAAGAAAAACCAATATATATATATATATATATATATATATATATATATATATATATATATAATAATTTGATTAAGTATATAAATTTAACAACAAACTCTTTGTGACGGATTAATGTTAAAGTACATTGTGCAATTTCAGAAGCCAAGGAGCACTCTGCTCGTACTGTAAGAATTGTTTTTTATTCTTTAACAGTAAAGTCACTGATACTTCGGAACAAGGACTATCCAACCGAATAACTGTTATTGATACTCGTCTAATCCAATTACACCCTGCGGTCAGATTAGAAGAAGCCTTATAAAATCACTGTTTCCTTCTCTATCTCTATATCAACACTTCAATTGCGAAGTGGTTTTATTTCTTTGAGCGCAGTACTTATTTCAAGTTCTAATTATCTGTATTGAGGAATTAGTGAAAAGAAAAACGCCAAGAGTTAGAAAATTATATCGTAAACAGTATATGTGTAAGCATCCTTTATTGAGACTATACCATAGATATTTAAAAAAAGGCATACACATTTTAAAACTAAGAGATAAAATTTTTCTATAACTAGCACTAACAGCTGTAACAAAACCGGAAAGATATTTAATTAAAATCGAATTACATATTTTTAAGTTAAGGTTTAAATATGTAAATTCATAACTACAATTAAATTGAAAAAAATGTGTTCAAAAGTCATAAATATTGAAATGGCATACATTTAGTTCGTTTAGTCGATTACTCTCGAATTTTACCAATATTGTTTCTTTAGCTAATTAATTTCAGAAAAATATGATGAAGAGAAAAACATTTAAGGGTTGTTAAAGAGTAAAGACTTGAGAACAAATATATTTTTAAATTTTGTTTATCTAGCGTGGGGTATCTTTTATAACTGGAAGTAATACTGAATCCAAATAATTTTTGTACATAAGCAGCCTATGCAAGTACGAAAGATCAAGTTATGACTTAGTGGTCGAAGTGGTTAAAGCATTTTCATTTTTCAATTGCTCACTTTTAGTTTGTAGGTTCGAGAAACAGGTATGCCGTTGCCTTAACTTTTCCGTTAACGTTGACCCCTCGATCTCTTTACTCTAAGCGAAGTAATTTATTTGTTATTTTAAGGCGCAAAGCACATTGAGGCTATTATCACCTCCCTAAATGTAAGTGTGAGTGTAAAGTGTTAAAGTTGTACGTGTAAGTGTGTGTTAGATTCGGGTACCGCGGGAGACGGCTAAATCCTCTCAATAGGTGCAACTAGTCTGCACCACCCTGCGGGGTTAAGTGACGTAAATAATGGACATTAAGCAAAATATAACAAAACAAAAATAATAAAAGATCACTTTTCACGTTCACCCCTCTAATTTTGACATCTTAGAGACCATAATTCTAACTTATTTACCCTATAATTTTGAAAAACGTCTAAAAAAATGTATAAACGTAATTTTGAGGATAAAGTAAACTTATCCAGATTATTTTGATATTTTACATAATTTTGTATTTACTAATCTCAATAAAAGCGTCTTATGTTAAATTCACCAACAATTTTAGAAGGATTTTTTACGACGCTCAACTGTAATTGTAATACAACTGTATGATACAAGAAACATTATTCTGTTTGTAGCCTACACACACACACACACACACACACACACACACACACACACACACACACTATATATATATATATATATATATATATATATATATATATATATATATATATATATATGTGTATATGTATATATGTGTGTGTGTATAATAATGTATATGTGTGTGTGTGTGTGTGTGTGTGTGTGTGTGTGTGTGTGTGTGTGTGTGTGTGTGTGTGTGTGTGTGTGTGTGTGTTTGTGTTTGTGTTTGTGTACGTGTGTAACCATATCTTCAATATTTTATTTTGAAAAATATCGAAAAGCAACTTATTATTATTGAAAAAAAATATTTAGCAAGTTACTGTTCGATTTCGTTCAAATATTAGGTAGTTTTAATATAATAAATTTGCAAGTACATTATCACCTCTTTTCACTTTGCTTTAATGTTACACTCCATTTAATTAGTTGCTTGTAATAGCGGTTGTTTAGCACGTAACGTCAAAACCGTTCCCGTAAATTTTATATACCTAACGTCCAATTACCCTAGTTAGGAGCACGCACGATTTGCAGTTCTCGTATTGTGTAAAACATTAGAAAATTTACTGCATACTGCTAAACTAACCTTGCACTTGGGAACATCCGAGATATTCTACTGGATTAGCCATCAATACTCGTATACCCGGGATGTTCATATTAGTAAAAGATGTGGTCTCAGTTTTTCAGGAAAATACGTTTAACCGTTTAAGAATAGCGGCTATTTTTGTTTTAAAAATATTATAACTTGTTTACTTTACATTTTTTTAAATTCTGATTTTACCATTGTAACCAGCTCTAAAACCTGCACAACATATTGAAAACACGTTTTCGTCTTTTCTTACCCCTACAAAAATATATCAAATGCTGAAATATGTGTTCTATAATTAGTATTTTAGAATATTTTTGTTTAATTTTAAGAAAATACTTTAAATATATTTCTCTCCAATGCAAACATTTATACCTACTTTTAAAATTTCTACCCCTTTAGGAGATGAATTCGGAAAAATGATGAAATACGTGTTTCACAATATTTATAAAGATAATCCGATAAAACATATTTTGTCCACCTTTTTACATTTTCTATCATTTTTTTATTCCCTTTAGGAGATGAATTTAAAAAAAACATTCTACCAAAAACATATTTTATACAACAAAAATAGTTGTACCCAATTTTTACCCCTTTAGGAGTGAAATATTGAAAAATCGTTTCTGAGTGTACCCTTACATGATAGCACGAAGGTACCCTGAAAATTGTCTAGCTATCATAGCTGTACATTGATTATGAATAAATCAGTCAGACAGAAGTTCTTTTATATAACCCAAACAATTATTTATTTCGTATTTTCAATGTAATTTGAAAATTGAAAATGCTAATATATATCGATATTAATGCTGATTGTGGTGACGAGATCATGTTTTCGCAACATTGTAAAATAGAAAATTTTTCTATTTTCACTTCCGCGACTTCAACGAGATAGCCGAAATTAATTCCTATTTGAATTCCTTTTGGCTCATTTACTTACAATTCCTAGTTATTTTGCAGAATTTACCCGTTCAGTATTCAATAATGAGTTTTTGCAATCCTTTCCAAAATGATTTTAAATATCGAAGACAACATGGACCAAGTTTCAGGTTATCTGGGACGGTTTAATGAGAAGGAAAATTGTTGGCAACTAACTGCACTTTGTGATGTTTTGTTTTCTTGAACCTATTTAGTGAAAAGTGTTTGTTTCGCTTTAGTCGTTCTATTTTCCGTCGATTGAAATATTTGTAGATAAGTGAAATGTTACAAAAAAAAATATAAAAATTTTAGTTTTTTTAAATTTTTACAATTTTTTTACGAAAACGTTTTACATTTAAATGTCAAAAATAAACGTTAAACAATAAGGGCAGTTTTTTAAGTCAAGATTAACTTGAGGTATTGAGAAAAAAATGTAAATGAGCAAAATTTTTGAAAACTACATTCCTAGGGTTTTGTTTAAGTTTTGCTATTTGACAATATGAAAGTAACCAGTAAGGTAAGGTTTTAAATTTTAAAAATATGTAGTTTGGCAGTAAATTTAAGAAAAATAATTATTATTGAGTATATTTTGTTAAAACATGGGCGCACACACACACACACACACACACACACACACACTTATACATACATACGTACGTAAGTACACTCATCATATATATATATATATATATATATATATATATATATATATATATATATATGAAATCAATTCGACAGTAATTAATTTGTATTATATACACAAATGTGTGTGTGTGTGTGTGTGTGTGTGTACAATTTGGCGTTAGCATTTCAATCCAAATTTGACTGATTCGTAAGACAATTTGGGTAACAGATCGGATAGGTTTGTAACAAAGTAAAACCTTTTTTTTTTCAAAATAATAGTAATTAAAAAAACATTTAATTTGTTGAGACATCTCAGATCCTCAAATATATATAATGTAAATATGAAGTTGAATTATGCAATATCAATAAGTATGATAGGCTAAGTAAACAGCTGTTCGGAAGGAACGATTGAGACGACCGACACTGGTTAATTATTATTGACTAGATAATTATTAAAGCATACTGCTGTTCTGGAGTGAGGCTAAGGCTAGTTCGCGCAGGGCT
>CM040191.1:23890121-24010121 GCA_022606455.1 Callitettix versicolor
GTGTGTGTGTGTGTGTGTGTGTGTGTGTGTGTGTGTGTGTGTGTGTGTGTGTGTGTGTGTGTGTGTGTGTGTGTGTGTGTGTGTGTGTGTGTGTGTGTGTGTGTGTGTGTGTGTGTGTGTGTGTGTGTGTGTGTGTGTGTGTGTGTGTGTGTGTGTGTGAAAGTTTGTGTAATATTTTAAAAGTTTGGTGAATTAAGTTACCAAATACAGCACGAAAATGTTTTTTAAATAAAACATTATTTGCATTTTTTTAAAGAATTTGTTTATGTAGTTCATTAATTATTTAATAGACCTTATATTCTTCATATAATTGGAGTAATTGTAATAATTGAACAACATTTATTACAATTTATTATGATACATGTTTATATACAAATAAATTTTAATTGACAATATTAAAATATTTAATATTTAAGATTTTTAAGATTTTTTTATAATTGAGAAGAAATTACTCGAGAAAATTAAAATAAAATAATTTTATTTGCAATGAGTTCTGAAAAATGAATTCCAGCAATTATTTAAACGTTTTCTGTTAATACAGAACTTTTATAAAGTAACTGAAAAAAATGTTTTGGTAATTTTTAAAATCAATATTTAAATGAAAATGTGTGCGCATTAATTTACATCCTCAATCCGCGTTTCTTTAACACACACATTAATATATTTTAACACTTGTTTTTATAAAGAATAAATCTATAAATTCTAAATAGGGAGACTGCAGCGGGGAGGGGTGGGGGCGGCTCAGTCAATTTGTATCAAGGCGGAAAACAATGGGTGAATAGGCACGTTGATTTCTGCCCGCGTACTGGATGATTATTTCCAATATCGGCTAAGCTGTTTTCTGCAGTCGAAAATAGCTTTACCTCAGTGGGGAGGAAGGGGTGGGTTCCACCGGTTACTATGGTTACTATGGAGCATAGTACTCTGCTCTGGGGAGGCCATTGAGTGCTACAGTGGAGGGGGATGATACACATCGATTGCAGAGCCGAGCGAAGGACATTTAGCTCTCTACATTCGGAAGTCGCACAGGTAGGCTACTATCTGTCAATATATGTGTGAAATGTTTTAGCGTAATGTGTGTTAGTATCTTATTTATTCAGTGTGTATTCAGGTAAGTTTCGGTTTTACGTGTATGTTTGGTCACAGAATATTTGCGGTTTTTCCGTGCGAGTGCAGTGCTTTTATCGAACACTAATCTAAAAGATTTTTATAAATGCATTTAGCAATAATAATATTAGTAATTAGTAAATAATAAGGTGAGCGATAAATTTACCATCGCGTTATATTTTATATAGTAGATAATAAAATGCTGAATTACATGACCTCTAAACAGCTGAGAGCACCATGCGTTTTCTTACGTGAATGGATGAGCACATAGTATCTTACACGTTGAAGGAGTTGTAAAGAAAAAATCTATTCAATTTAATGTAACATTGAAAGTAGATATTATTAAATATTAGACGAAAGTGTGACTTTAAACATTTCATTATTTTCTTTCATCAATTTAGTTGAATAATTTTGTTTTTAAATTAGATACATATACAAATATAAATACACAAATTAAAAAAGACGACATACATAAAGAGTTATGCATAATGTTTTTATATTATTTTTATTATTATTATTTTAAAAATATTTTGTGTACATTATAACAAGTGAAATATATACAAATTAATATAAATTTGCAG
This sequence comes from Callitettix versicolor, assembly GCA_022606455.1. Taxonomy (NCBI): domain Eukaryota; kingdom Metazoa; phylum Arthropoda; class Insecta; order Hemiptera; family Cercopidae; genus Callitettix; species Callitettix versicolor. Next base: position 23,891,810 of record CM040191.1, read on the forward strand.
GCTTTCGTTTAAGTTATCGTTGAAGTTTTCCATTGTTTCGTTATTGTTTTTAATGTAGGATGTGACTGATAACAACGAATAAACACAATACCAATTAACGCAAGTAAAATAACATATAATACATACATCAGACATAAATATACAATACAGAAATTTAGTCAGATAAATTTAATACATACATTTTAATTTAATGTAAAAGATTTTTTGTTTTTAAGAAAACTGTTTTATTAAAATTATTTCGACAATATTTTCTTATTTACCCGTAATTCATTTCATGCAAAAATAAAATTTTTGTGTTAATAAAAAATCGCAAAAGCAATACACAAAAATACATTTTTGTTAGACAAATTTAATATTATACAAAATCCGTTTATAATTTTCGAAAAATTACTTCATTTAATGTATCATATATATATAACGACCTTATATTTCCACTTTTTAGAAATAATATTGTATTTAAAGTAATATATAAAAAGTTAAATATGGAAATTTTTTCAATTTTAAGGATAATTACAGGTGAAATCAGATCGTAAGTAAATCGAGAAAAAATATTTTAAAAATTTTAAATGTTGAAATTTTATAAGAGATGGCTGGTTCTTACCAATTAACAAATTACACAAAAATACATTAACACCCTACAAATCGCGATATATCAAGTGCACATCTATTCTCATAGTGACTAGAATATGTCTAATATTAATATTTATTCTAAAATTAATATTTTAATATTAAAAATTTTAATTTTAAAATTTAAAAATTAAAATTTAATAAAAATTTTAAAATTAATATTTAAAAAAAATATGTATACAATCTATATTGGTGGATATTTTTAGAGTTTAATTCTCCTGAAAATAACGCAACTTCTAAGTATATTACGTATTTTACTTCTACGTTTTTGAAACGCGTCTAGACGGTGACGTATTAGGTGTAAAGTAATTAAGTCCGTTTCTACACAACCTTAACGGAGATCTAAATTTATTTTAAACAATTTAAACCAAAAAATGTTTTTAATAAAATAAATACTAGCCAGGTCAAAATATATGTCTTTTGAGTTTTCCTTGGAAAAATTATGTTAAGTTTTAAAATAGAAGATCGCGTAAGAAAACTACGATTAATAACTTCTAAAATAAAAAAAAGGTTACGACAAAATATAAGTTTTCTTGATTTTCCCTGGAAAATTTTTGTTCATGTTTAAAAATAGCTTAGCAAATTTAGAGTCTAATAAATTTCAAAATAAAAAAATAGAAAAGTATACTTTTCTATGTAATAAAATCCTGGGGATTTTCTTTGGAAAAATTTGTATTTAATTTAAAAATACCAGATGTAATAAAAATTACTGGTTTGTTAATTTTAAAATAAATAACTCTTCAAGACAAGTACAAAATTTTCTGAGACTATCTTTTCAAAAAGTATTGTAAGATTAAAAACAGCAGATTGGGTAAGGCTTAAAAATTTTAAAAAAATTAAGCTTTTTAGGAAAAATACTAGGCTTTCCTGGGGTTTAATGCGACAAATTTTATAAAGATTTAAAATATCAGATCACGTAACAAAATGTTGGTTTATAGATTTATACGAGTGATAGTTTATAATTTTTAAAATTGAAAATGTCTTCAGGAGAAATACAAGTTTCCTGTGGGTTTTCTGGATAAATACTATTCAGATATAAAATAGCAGATCGCGTAAGAAAAACTATATTTTTAAATAAATTATCAATTTTTAAATTAAAAAAACTCTTCAGGACAAACAGTAAATTTTCCACTTATTACTTAGAAAAAAATTATCTTCAATATAAAAATATCATATCGTGTAAGAAAACTGCAGCTTTATAAATTTTAAAATAAAAAACTTCAGGACAAATACTAAGTTTTCCAGGATTTTCCTGGGAAAACGTTACGTTGTTCAGATTTAAAATAACAAATCGCGTAACAAAATTACACGTCAATAAATTTTCTTTAAAAAACGCTTTTCAAGACAATAAATAAGATTCTGGAGTTTTCCTGGTAAAATTTTTATTCAGATGACAAATGTCAGACTGCTTAAGAAAACTATTGGTTAATATATTTTAAAATGAAGAAAACGCTTCGTATAATTGGTACGATTTCGGGGAGTTTTCTGAAAAAATTATTTCAGTTTCAAAATAGCAGTTCGAATAATAAAACTAACGGATAATATTTTTTAAAAATAAGAAAAGAAACCATCAGATAAAAAAAATAATTTATTTAATATTTGGTTGTAGAAAATTGTATTCACTCCTATAATAGCATATCGTATAACATCGTACTAGATTTATAAATAAACTCGTCAGAACACAAAAATATACGTTTCCTCGGTCTCGTTTGGCAAAAATTGAATTCGGTTTAAAAATAGCGGATCGTGTTTTCCGCCTGAACGCAGCCTCCGAGAAGTTCACAGCAACAACACAACCTTAACAGGATTTCCTCAACCCTAAGTTGTACGTTATTTCGTGCCGCTTGAGTAATTCGGCTCTTTGAACCACAACACGAAGCTTAGTGTCCGGCCACAAGACGTTCGTTAACAATCACTAAACTCACAAAATTATTAAATATTTTTTTTAAAATTTGGTAAACTTTAGGATTACCAAATTTCAGTAGTATTCTCGTGTATAGACAATTCTTTTACTTTGTAAAAGTTGATAGGCAGATTTACGTAAGTTTCCACTTATATATTAAAATACCAGTTCCTTAAGAGCTGTTCTTTAATACATTGCACCTGTTCTTTAAGAACTGATATTTTTCATATGTTATGATCTTTTATACATATATCTAGTCATCCTGGCATACAGATGTCCTAATGAAGTAATATAAACAAATTATTAACACTTTATTAATTTTCAAAAATTAGAAAACATGAGATTTTACTATCATATTCATAAAATCTGCGTAAATTAAAATTTAACCTCTACATTCATTTTTAATGAATTTCCATTAGACAACGAAGTTTTTTCAGGGACCATTATGTTAAGACCCAAACCCGGGACCTTACAATGAGAACCGATCCTGATTTATATATATATATATATATATATATATATATATATATATATATATATATATATATAAAACTATATTTATTTATTTATTTTACTTATTTTATATGGGTTTTCACATGTTCACTTTCTCAATGTTGGTCCGATTTAATTTAAACTTAACACCAAAATTAATTATTGGAATAGCTTGAAAAAATTCGTTAAGATTCGTTCTAGAATTTTAAAATGACGGCCGTTTCAAATCTTTAAAATTTCGTAAAATTTTCTTTTACTTTTAATTTCTTAAAATATAATTTATTCAATTCCTACTATTAGTTCACACTCTCCCTATATATTTATTTATAGATCTTGTTCAAATTTTCAATCGTTAATAAAATATTTTCTATTCATCCACTCAAGTTCAAATACATTTTTTTAAACTTGTAGTAGCTGACACTTGATGTTATACAGGTTTTTAAAATATTAATTCATTAATTAAATTAAATTAATTAATTTTAGTTTTATAAGGGTGAAAAAATTCTGTTCTACAAGATGTTTAGCAGGATATAAATTTAGGAATAAATTGTTGACCTATGTAGGAATTGACTTTAAAAAAAATTTTATTACTTGTATACAGTAAGCAGTGTTAAAAGAACGTTAAGAAAACCTGAATAAACGTTCAGTATTCAGGTTTGAAATAAAAAAGACCAAATATTTTGTTTGTTTTTCTTAATTTTCAAAACTCATTGAAATTTAGAAATTTTTGACGGTGGTCATGGTTCATTTTCTTATTTCAATGTAATTTTAAGGTTTAAAATACTAATATATGCCGATTACAATCGTGAAATCAGAATTCCAAAAAAGGCTAAGACAAGAAAATCACTTTTGAAAATTCGCTTATATCACGTCAACGAGACAGTTGCATGCTGTGATTAACTTAGCTTCAAATGCATTTAAAAATTTAGAATGGTAATTACGTAAAATTCTATGTAATTAGATTTTTAAATAAGTGTAGGCCCTAAGTAAAAACAGTTGATTTTTAAATATTTGAAATTTGAGTTTTTAATCGGTTGAACCGATTATGCTGAAAAACTATCTTGCCGAAGTAATTACTGTAACAGATTTGTGTACCAGAATATATTTGGAAAAAAATTATCCTGATGTCTGTCATGTATGGTTTTGGTTCTTTAAAAAAAAACTTCCGTACAATAAATTCCTGTACTTTAACAACAATTTAACAAATATCAATTTTTTTAAATAGTCGTTTTATTTAATAGTTTATCGGATTTTTAAAGTTATAACGACGTATTCGTTTTTTCATGTATAAACAGCATTTCAGTTAAATATTAAGAAAATATTTAAATCCAATTTGGTGAATATTCGTTTATTTTATTAATTTTTTTAACAAAACAGTGTTTAATGCTTTTTTTAATGGACAAATAGTCCTAAGAGAACCAAACTAATATACCAAAACTTCAACAAAATCGATGAATTAGTTTAAAAGACAAAGAAGACAACGAACAAAACTGTTAACCGTGCTTAGACGGACAGATATGCAATTAAAACACACAACACTTTTTTTGAAACAGGAGGCATTTTTATAAAAATCGTATAATCGATATTTTTTCTCGATTAAAATCGAACTTTACGTACTGTATTATGTGAAAGTAAACCTACAAATTGGCTCAAGTTCTAGTCTTGCTATGTGTAGCGATATTGCCTACCTTGCGCCGTTCAAAGTGGTCAATGCAAGAGTTAATATTGTGCCGAAGTGCCCACAAATTAAGAGTTACAATATTGAAGTACACATTTTTACAATCGACAGGTAGTACAAAATAACTTAGTTTCTACTAACACACTAAAAGTATTACTTCCAAAATGTTTATCACGAACAAGTAATTATTAGCTCAAATAACAGTATACCTAGCAGTAGATTCTTAATTACAGTGCCTAGCTACCACTCCATGATAGCGCACGTAACATTTTCCGCCTATTTAATCGGTCACCGTAATACTTAGAGAGAATGTTACTGAACCAACTCTATTGGAAATGTTATGCTCTTTCTCTACGAAACGTCAAAATTATGATAGGTCTTACGGTTCAGCCAGTATTACTGAAAATAGCCAACAACTACATTAATTATCATTAAACCAAAGGCCATCATGTTAAATCAGAAGCTGCCGTCGTTTGGGCTTTATATATGGTTCCTGTATACCAAATTTCAAAACAACTGATCAATTTATTTTGGGCTATAATGGCGTGTATTCTTCGTCGTTAAATCAGAAGCCGCCATCTTGTAGCGGATGTAAATTTGGAAAAATCTTACACATACTTCGTTCGATCGTCATACAAGACACCTTCTTACCAAATTTTTAAAAAACCGGTCAATGTGTTCAGTCAAAACTACTTAACGCACAAACCGTCGAAGTGAAACCCTTTAGTCATAAAAAATGACCAAAATCTTTAATAGTCAAGTACTTCAGATGCCCGAGATCAAGCATTCATTGGCAGCAAAGTAAACGCATCTAAGTTATATTCGATCACAAAGGCATAGGTTTTGGTTATTTGTTAACTGGCTGCTTTAACGTATCGTTAATAGAAAGAACACGTGTTAATCTACAACACGAAATAAATCTTACCAAAACGAAATTGATTTTGATAATTGATTGTGGTGAAGACTTTCTTAACTAAATACTTTTTCATTAACTCTACTTTTTCATTAAAAGTATTTTTTTACTTTGGTCATCAGTTGCAATTCGGACTTTACTTCTGTATTATCACGTATTTTCAGATCAATCAGTGTTCGCCAGAAAAAAAAACATTATTTTAGCACACAAAAATAATATTAAAATACAGAAAATGATCTAACAAGCTTAGTCAATGTGGTTTAATACTATCAAAATATAAGGTCACGTGATAGTTTTCTTAAAAGGAAATATTATTTTTCACATATTTAATTTTACCGATTACCACTTAGAAAGGATTAATAAGTCTTCTCGCTGACGTGATAGAAACAAATTTCAATAAAATGGTTCGGTAGACGATGGGGTTAAATTACCGGTCAGTCTGCTGCGTTTCTGAACAGTGCAAGTCAAGGTTCTTAGTTCGAGTCGCAGTTACCTCCGTCGCTTAAATCTAACTGGCGTAAATTATAGAGGGAAATACAACTAATTAATTTTGACTTGACTATATGCACCGAAGGAGTGTCACTAAATGTCCAAACGTTTTCAAAAACTATCTGAAAATGAAAATAATATTGTAAGAAATCTAATAAAATATTTTGTATTAGAAAACATTTATTTTAATACTTTATCCATGTCAAACGTCAAGCATTTTTTGTTGTTGTATTTTTGTGAGACGAAATTACAATGGAGTCATTTTTCGGCCCTCCCTTGGTCCAACTTTTAACACAGTAAGTAACAGCTTTGAAAGTAATACTATTTCATAAATTACTATTACTATTACTGTATGATATTTTTATATATTTTCTTTATATGAATAATAGTTTCCCCAAATATACGGGGACCACTTTTTTCACTGTCAACGTTGGTACACCTGCAATTTTGCACTCATGTTCCCCTTGTGTTGTCATATGAATGAGACGATAAATAAACTGTTTAAAACAACTATTGTTTGTTGTTCATGTGACAAGTATGTTTGTGGTAAACACAATTACAATTCAAATATTTGTTAAAATTGTAAAACAGATCCAGAATTATCAGCACTTTCTAGCTATAAGTTATTTGTAAAATACAAATTATATTTTTAGGGAACTTTAATTCAAAGATTTTGTAGTAGATAACTATTTCTTACACTTAATTTTATAAATTTAACCTTGCAAAACTCTATTTTACATAGTGGACATTTTTTAACCCTCCCTTGGTCCTGGGTGTTACCGAAAATACCCATAGGTCCATCTTTTACACAGGGTTTTAAAGCCTCATAAATTTACAACTTCTTTTATTGAACGATTTTTAAAAAAATAATTTCACCGTCGTACATGTAATGTACGCTAATTTTATAATTAACCGTTAAGTCAATGTAAAATAAATCATATTTTAAAGATTTAAATACTCGTTATATAAAAACTTTGGAACGGAATTTTTGTGGCTGACGAACGTGCCAAAGCTATTATCCAAGTAGAGTTCAATGCCAACTTTCAGTACTTCTATAACTGCATGTATGAAACAAATTATTAGCGAATTCCATTTACAAATAAGCAGTTTCACATACGTAATAAAACGTAGCTAGGGCCTGATCTCTAGAAAAAGTTTTGAGAGACTGTTGTATATATATATATATATATAAAGACGTTTGAAAAATCTTTTTATAGGCCGGACCTTGGTTTTGTTAATTAAAATTACATACCAGTAAACTGATTTTTTCCAGTTGATGTTTTTACAAAAAACCTAACAAAGCTTAACAAATCTTTAATAATACTATTGCATAAGGAACGAAAGGAGAAAAATATATTGATTTGTTTTAATTACAATGTGATTAAATTAAAGACTCAAATAAAGTAAGCACGGCTGTAAAAATACAAAAAACAAAAAACGGTAGGTACAGAGTTAATTTTGAAATTCCAGTGAATTTTAAAAATAACAAAAAATTCTGATTATTACGTCGATTGTGGTAGTGAAATAAGAATTTCTGGAAAGTGTGAAAAAATGCTACGATTTTGCGTCAAACGATTAGTAAAATAAATTTTCGTGAATTGAAGTATTAGTTTACATGATTTTACTAATCTTGTTCGAAAATTTGCTTCATCACGTCAAGAAATTTGAAAGTCTAATTTCTTTGTAATTAATAAATTACATGTAGTCATTTCGAGGTTTGACTGACTTCAAATGTGGCCCGTAATAATTTTTGTTTGTTGGTTATTTTAAGGCGAAAAGCACATTATCGCCTACCTAAATGTAAGTGTGAGTGTAAAGTGTTAAAGTCGTAAGTGTAGTGTTGTAAGTGTGTGTGTTAGACTCGGATACGGCAAGAGACGTCTAAATCCTTTCAATTGATGCAGCCTTTCAATTGGATAGTCTAGTCTAGTCCGGGCAGAGGAACCCGTTACACACACACACACACACACACACACACACACACACACACACACACACACACACGCACACGCACACGCACGCACACGCGCACGCGCACGCGCACGCGCACGCGCACGCGCACGCGCACGCGCACGCGCACGCGCACACGCACACGCACACGCACACGCACACGCACACGCACACGCACACGCACACGCACACGCACACGCACACGCACACGCACACGCACACGCACACGCACACGCACACGCACACACACACGCACAAACACACACACACACACACACACACACACACACACACACACACACACACACACACACACACATATATATATATATATACAGGCGTGTGTGTGTATTTGTGTGTTGTCACGCATACATTCACAATATTGGTACGAAAATCGAACTTGATAATATTTTTTTTGTTCAGAAAAATCTATTCAAGAAATTATAAATTCAAAATAGCGGCTATTCCTACAATATTCATACTTTTCTCTTATACGTCTTTGAAAATATGATGTCGAAATACAACATCGAGATTATAATATAATAATAATAATATATAATATCTACATAATAATCGACATAATAATATATATATATATATATATATATATATATATATATATATATATATATATTAGCATTTTGAATTTGTATAATCGATTGAAATTTTAAGAAATAGATTTGACGTTGATCAGGCCTAATTTTACCATTTTCTATGAAGCGTTATAGTTTAAAGTGCTAATACATGTTGCTGCTAAAATTTAATTCTGTTTATAGTTGTAAAATCAGATTTTTAAAAATACATGGAAAAAGTTCTCTAAAGTTTTTTTTATTACGTCAGCAAGACAACCGCTTGCCGTAATTGTTTTTAAATGTTTTCTTAAAAAAACACACTCTTAATACAGAACACTTGGTATTTCATATTCGGGGAGCTTTTTGCGTAATAGTAAAAACCGCAAAAAAGTGACATTGAATAATGAATGAGGAATAAATCACGCTGCCTGCATGTAACAGGAGAAGTATGAATACAAATTATTTATCTTCGGCTCAGACTGATGGATGACACAGCCTTCTAAGTTAACGTCTCTATAGTTCTTCTTTTTCTTTATTAGGCAAGTACTTCAGATGTTCGAGATCAAGTATTGGCAATACAATAAAATAAACTGAGTTACATTCGGTCACAACGGCATAGCTTTTGCTTATTTTTTAACTGGCTGCTTTAACGTTAAAACTTATCGTTTTCATTTCATAGTGGGAATAAATAGAATACAATTTTAAAAAATACTACAGCTTCCTGACAAAAATAAAAGTAGTTTTTTAAACAAATATTAAAATACACGTAATAAATCTTACTAAAACTAAATTGATTTTGACAATTAATTGTGGTGGCAAATTTCTCAAATAAATACGTTTTTAAATAGCGGTTATTAAGAATTTAATAAAACTATAACGTTCTTACGCTTATTTAAAATATGATTTCATTATTGCAATTTGTATTTAAATTTACATATCATCTTTTGGGTACTTTATTTTGACCGCCACCGTGTGCAATTTAGTACTCTGAATCAATAGGAAGGTACATATATAAGTCTTTGTCAGGTCTACTCTGCCATTTAACTCCATACGATGATATATATATATATATATATATATATATATATATATATAAATATATAAATATAAGTAATAATAATAAAATAATAATATTAAATAGAAAACAAAACAAAAATCATTAGCTGGATATACATTTGTATGTTTGGATAAGTATACAAACAAAAAGTCTTCAGAATACTACAAATAAAAGTACAAAATTTTAAAATAACAAAATAAGTTATAAATCTTGAAGTATAAAAGACAAAATAATTTGAAAGCTAATACTAATATTGAAAAAAACATAAGTTCCTAAAAACAAAAAAATATAACAATATATATAATGCACGAGTTTGATACAACTCTAACAATCTTTTAACAAATTAACAATCTCTCTCTCTCTCTCTCTCTCTCTCTTCTATGTATATATATATATATATATATATATATATATATATATATATAAGTGTGTGTGTGTGTGCGCGCGCGCGTGTGTGCGTGTGTGTGTGTGTGTGTTTTGTTTTGTTTGGTCATATAATTGCTTATTTTTTCCTTATACACCTAAATACAAACCAAACGTCAATCTAAAATATATTTTTCTTCATAAAATACACATCTAACATTAAACAATTTAATTTGATCTATGAGTTACGTGAATTTTTGTTTTTCTCAAAGCACATTTTGTTGTTTAATGGGCTTGAATGTTGGCATATTTGTGTCTCTCTGATGACAATTCAATAGTTCCCTTATGTTTTCCTTCGGAATATTGCAACGTGTAATACCGTCAAATCTCAACCATACAAATAAAGTAAATGATTTTACAGGAGTATTTACGAAATATCGCAGTTTGAATTGAAATTAGGTGTCACAAAACTAACAATTAATTCCCTAAAACTATTAGACATTCCCAAAACTGAATTTTTTTAACAAAACTACGTACACACAATCAGATAGTGTTATACTACTTCTGTTTCAAAAAACAAAAAAAGTTTATTTTACTGTTATTTAAATTATTTTATTTTGTTTACTTTTACAATCGTTCTCTTAAAGAAGTATAATTTACATATGTCATTATCAAACTAGTACAGTAAACCGTTTAATTCATACAGAAGAAACCAAATTTTGGAATGTTATTCCAAAATCAATATTTGTATATTATGAAATGTGATTACTTTCATGATGTTAAAATTTGCTAAACCATTATACCTATACACATATTTTATGTGTAATTTAAAAGAAAATACTCTTGGAAAACATCTAGATAAGCGACATAAAAAGATTAGGACATATTTGTAATTATACATTTTCGAAAAAAATCGATTATGAGCACTAATATTTGAAATTTGAAATTAAAATACAATAAAATTTTCATGTAGAAACATTTTAAAAATTAAGTATTATTAAAAAAAGATGTATCGCGATTAAACACACAGGATTTTTTCATCACCTAACAGAATATTTAAATGTTTTAAAAATTGAGCTACATAAAAAATAAAGCTCTTCATTCACTGCAGAGATGGGATGTGGCAGAACAGATGCAGTGATGCTTAACGAATTGAAATGTGGTAAGCCTAGACTGCAGAAACTATTATACAACTACTGAAGAAGATAATCTTCTTAGGTGATTACAGTAGCAATTCAAAATATATTAGCTAGAGAATTAATTTTTGTTTTGTTTTGTGTTTTTTTACCAATTGATTTACATCATCTAGTAACTTAACTATAATTAGTATTTCAAAGAACAGCTGACCTCGCAGTATATTGTTAATCAATATGCAGAGATCGCTCTGTATATGACAACGCTTTGTAATGTTTTCCGCCAATCTAATAAAAATATTTCCGCCAATATTTAATAAAAATATTACTGGACCAACTTTATTGGAAATTTCATACTCGTTCTTCATGAAGCGGTCAAAATTACGATAGGTTCAGCCGTTCAGCCAATATTATAGGAAATAACCAGCAACTGAACTCTCAATATTAAATCAGAGTACTCCATCTTTAAGCGGAAATAAAGAGAGAAATCTTACACTTAAGTCTTTCGGGTTATGATAGGTTTTGCCGTTCAGCCAGTATTACTGGAAATAACTGACAAGTACACTCTCAACGTTGAATCAGAGACCGCCATCTTGAAATGGCAATGATTGGAAATCTTCCGTATTTGTATTTCGAGGTTTACACAAGGTACCTTCGTACCAAATTTAAAACAATCGACTAGTGAGTTTGATTGAAATTGCGTACTCTCGTCTTTGTTAAATCAGTGGCCGCTATGTTGAAACGGATATAAATAGGTAAAATGATATAATATGTCATTGGGGCTTTATACAAGATACCTTCCTACTAAATTTTAAAACAATCGGTCAGTGCGTTTGGCAAAAGCTACTAACATTCGTTATTGTAATTCAGAGATAGCCATCTTGAAACGGAAGTGAATGGGAATAAATGAGTCATATGAGCTTTACTCACAACGAATTTCAAAACAATTGGTAAATACGTGTGGGGTAAAACTGTGTAACAAAAAGCAAACACACTAAATGCAGAACGGTCAAGTTGAAACAGAGTACTCGCTTCGCACGGTCATTTATCAAAAATTGATCTTACCTGTCTGTTATAGTGCTACTAGACACGTTAAACATGCTTCACTGCTTCGTATTTTTTTTAATTTTCTGATGAAGTTCTTGTGTATCAATCCTAAAGTACAACAGAGAATTTAACTATGTTTCTAAGTTCTTTGTATTGGAACTTTTCAATAATATTGACACTGATCTTCTTACTATAAATTCTTTACCGTATATCCACATCATTTCCTCATATAGCAACAGTTTACCGCTAGCTCTAGCTCTTTTTTATTCTTTTTTTTTTAAAGTCCGACTATTGTGCACACTTGGGCTAATGTAGACGATGGGATGATTTATTTCGTATGAAAATGCCATGCCCTGGCCGGGAATCGAACCCGGGTCCTCGGGTTGAAAGCCTAGTACGCTATCAACTAGGCCACCGAGGCGGCTAAACACCGATAGCTCTAAACATTATCCCAAAAAGTCAGTGCATTTTTTCTATATTTTAGGTTTAGTTCTACTTTTTCTTAACATGAGCCTTCCGTTTCGGTTTGGCATCAAGGATCGTGTCCAATTACTTTGCTGCGTTCAAAAAAGGACTTTATTTCTCCCAGTATCACGTTGATTGTTCACTTCGTGAAATTAATAGGTGCTAATTTTTTTCTCTTTCAATTTTATTCTCCAAAATTTTGGGCAGCTTTTTACCGCGTTGATTGAGTTTTATATTTGTGGCTTCTTTGGACAGTGTTTGTAATATGTGTTTATTATCTGCAAACGTTGCCACTAATGTTGCAAATGTTGCCACGTAATGTTGCAAATGTTGCCACTAATGTTGCAAATGTTGCCACTAATGTTGTAAATGTTGCCACTAATGTTGCAAATGTTGCCACTAATGTTGCCCCTAATGTTGCAAATGTTGCCACTAATGTTGCAAATGTTGCCACTAATGTTGCCACTAATGTTGCAAATGTTGCCACTAATGTTGCAAATGTTGCCACTAATGTTGCAAATGTTGCCACTAATGTTGCAAATGTTGCCACTAATGTTGCAAATGTTGCCACTAATGTTGCAAATGTTGCCACTAATGTTGCAAATGTTGCCACTAATGTTGCAAATGTTGCCACTAATGTTGCAAATGTTGCCACTAATGTTGCAAATGTTGCCACTAATGTTGCAAATGTTGCCACGATAATGTTGCAAATGTTGCCACGATAATGTTGCAAATGTTGCCACTAATGTTGCAAATGTTGCCACTAATGTTGCAAATGTTGCCACTAATGTTGCAAATGTTGCCACTAATGTTGCAAATGTTGCCACTAATGTTGCAAATGTTGCCACTAATGTTGCAAATGTTATGATAATGTTAACAGAAACTTGAATATCACTTGTAAAGAGCAGATACAATACAGATACTAAAAAATTTCCTTGTGAAATGCCTGCTACAATTTTCTCTTCCTCACATAAAACTCTAAGATCTTATAAAACTCTTCTAAGAAACTCCTTTGTCATTCGTTAAAAGCTTGAGTTATTTTTCTTTTTTAAATACGACCGCGCATATTTTCTAATTTTCAAATGCATCTTTCATTATATTAGTGAGCTTTCATTACAGGGTAGTGAACTTGCTATACTACCCACTGTTTTTCTCTAAATAGAAATTGAAGTATCGGGGCCAGATTTATTTATTCTATTAACGGCTTGAATATTTTTAACCAGAGTTTCTCGAATAATTTAGAAGTCACTGGTAGCAAGGATAAAGCCTATATGAATTTGTTTCCTGTGCCAGCTTTCTCTGTTTATCTTGGCTACCTTTCACTGCATTAGCACATACATCCGTCTAAATATTGTGTTGATAATTTTCGTAACTTCTTAATTTCTTTCTCAGTTAACTCTTTCATTAATACTCGTGTTCTTGTAATCGAATCTAAACCGAGAACGTTCTTGTACAAATTGTTTTTATTTCACTTTTAAATTCCGCTAATGCTACTGATATATTTTTTATTGCTTTTCCTTTATGCTATCACTTCGTCTGTGCGGATTGTCTTTGAAAGGGTTGAAAGGTTTCTTCATAATACCGTGAAAATAACACCACCTTTTCTCTAGCACTTCTGCCCTTTAGTGCCATCCTCTTTTCTGATTTAGAACACTTGCATCTGAGGTCTCTTCAGTCCCTTTGTGTCTGTCCATATAGATTACCCTATTTATTGTTGTGGCGTCAGACTTTGAAGCATCTACTGTTACATTTTATTCTTACTCTGTCTTAGATGATTATTTAAAAAATCAATTACAGTTTTATTAACAGGAGTGAGATTCTTTTGCCATGCTTTCGAGCTAGACGTTTATTTCTAAATAGCTCTCTCACTTATACTGGCCAAATAAAGTTTGGGGGTGGGTGGGGGTTACCACCACTAAATGCTTGTTGATTGGTTGATTAACTGTTTTAATTCCTCTTCTTTTTGTTCATTTATTGTACTAGTACTTCAAGATTGATTTTGTCATCAATAATTGTCCGAAAAATATCGAGATTAATTTTATATTAATGAACCTAAGAAAATGATCTATGCTTTATTCCTACTTAAATTAATGCAAATTCTTTACATACAAAAGAATGACAATGCACAGGCAATGTATTTTATGCACATCTGCAGGCCAGTATACTTGGTTATCAGAATGGATTTCAAAATTTAGTTGTAATCTTCTAATCCCGTAAAAAGTAAATTTTTCCCTTTTCGGTTTGTCAGTTTTGATATATGTTTTTTTTGCAGTTTTCTCCTTCATCATTCGTTTAAAATTCAATAGTTGTAGTCCGTCATTCGCAAAATGTTCTTAGGCTGAGGCTTTACTCTGTTAAAATAGATTAGCCTATTTGTAGTGCTTAATTCTTAACGGTTTTTCGCCGGAAAAAAATCTTAAAATTTCTTTTATTCGACAGTAGTCTGTTAAAATAGAGTACTTTTGATTCTTAATTCGCAAAACGTTCTTAGAATGCGATTTTATTTCGTTAAAAGAGAGTATTTGTAAGTGGTTTATTCCTAAAATTTCTTTGACTCCACAGTAGTCTGTTAAAATAGAGTAGTTGTGGTGCTTCAATCGCAAAACGTTCTTAGACTGCGACTTTATCTGTGAAGATAGAGTATTTGTAGTCCTTCATTCTTAAAATTTCTTTAATTCCAACAGTGGTCTATTAAAATAGTAAAACTTTCATTTACTCTGATAGTCGTCGTTTAAAATACAATAATTATAGTCCATTCGTAAAACTTTCTTCGATAGCAAAAGTAATCGTTTTAATTATAGTAATTGAAGTGCTTCATTCGTACAAACTTTCATTGCGTGCGAAAGTAATCGTTTAAAATATATTAATTGTAGTGTTTCATTCGTAAAAGCTTTCTTTGATTGCGAAAGTAATCGTTTAAAATATAATAATTGTAGTGTTTCATTCGTAAAAGCTTTCCTTGATTGCGAAAGTAATCGTTTAAAATATAATAATTGTAGTGTTTCATTCGTAAAAGCTTTCTTTGATTGCGAAAGTAATCGTTTAAAATATATTAATTGTAGTGTTTCATTCGTAAAAGCTTTCTTTGATTGCGAAAGTAATCGTTTAAAATATAATAATTGTAGTGTTTCATTCGTAAAAGCTTTCTTTGATTGCGAAAGTAATCGTTTAAAATATAATAATTGTAGTGTTTCATTCGTAAAAGCTTTCTTTGTTTGTGAAAGTAATCGTTTAATATATAGTAATTGTAGTGCTTCATTCGTAAAAGCTTTCTTTGATTGCGAAAGTAATCGTTTAATATATAGTAATTGTAGTGCTTCATTCGTAAAAGCTTTCTTTGATTGCGAAAGTAATCGTTTAATATATAGTAATTGTAGTGCTTCATTCGTAAAAGCTTTCATTGATTGCGAAAGTAATCGTTTAATATATAGTAATTGTAGTGCTTCATTTGTAAAAGCTTTCATTGATTGCGAAAGTAATCGTTTAATATATAGTAATTGTAGTGTTTCATTCGTAAAAGCTTTCTTTGATTGCGAAAGTAATCGTTTAATATATAGTAATTGTAGTGCTTCATTCGTAAAAGCTTTCTTTGATTGCGAAAGTAATCGTTTAATATATAGTAATTGTAGTGCTTCATTCGTAAAAGCTTTCATTGATTGCGAAAGTAATCGTTTAATATATAGTAATTGTAGTGCTTCATTTGTAAAAGCTTTCTTTGATTGCAAAAGTAATCTTTTGAAATATAGTAATTGTAGTGCTTCATTCGTACAAACTTTCTTTGCGTGCGAAATTAATCGTTTAAAATATATTAATTGTAGTGTTTCATTCGTAAGAGCTTTCTTTGATTGCGAAAATAATCTTTTGAAATATAGTAATTGTAGTGCTTCATTCGTAAAAGCTTTCTTTGATTGCAAAAGTAATCTTTTGAAATATAGTAATTGTAGTGCTTCATTCGTACAAGCTTTCTTTGTTTGTGAAAGTAATCGTTTAATATATAGTAATTGTAGTGCTTCATTCGTACAAGATTCCTTTGATTGCGAAAGTAATCGTTTAAAATATAATAATTGTAGTGTTTCATTCGTAAAAGCTTTCATTGATTGCGAAAGTATTCGTTTAATATATAGTAATTGTAGTGCTTCATTCGTAAAAGCTTTCTTTGATTGCAAAAGTAATCTTTTGAAATATAGTAATTGTAGTGCTTCATTCGTACAAGCTTTCTTTGTTTGTGAAAGTAATCGTTTAATATATAGTAATTGTAGTGCTTCATTCGTAAAAGCTTTCTTTGATTGCAAAAGTAATCTTTTGAAATATAGTAATTGTAGTGCTTCATTCGTACAAGCTTTCTTTGTTTGTGAAAGTAATCGTTTAATATATAGTAATTGTAGTGCTTCATTCGTACAAGATTCCTTTGATTGCGAAAGTAATCGTTTAAAATATAATAATTGTAGTGTTTCATTCGTAAAAGCTTTCATTGATTGCGAAAGTAATCGTTTAATATATAGTAATTGTAGTGCTTCATTTGTAAAAGCTTTCTTTGATTGCAAAAGTAATCTTTTGAAATATAGTAATTGTAGTGCTTCATTCGTACAAACTTTCTTTGCGTGCGAAAGTAATCGTTTAAAATATATTAATTGTAGTGTTTCATTCGTAAGAGCTTTCTTTGATTGCGAAAATAATCTTTTGAAATATAGTAATTGTAGTGCTTCATTCGTAAAAGCTTTCTTTGATTGCGAAAGTAATCGTTTAAAATATAATAATTGTAGTGTTTCATTCGTAAAAGCTTTCTTTGATTGCGAAAGTAATCGTTTAATATATAGTAATTGTAGTGCTTCATTCGTAAAAGCTTTCTTTGATTGCGAAAGTAATCGTTTAAAATATAGTAATTGTAGTGCTTCATTCGTACTAGCTTTCTTTGATTGCGAAAGTAATCTTTTGAAATATAGTAATTGTTGCTTCATTAGTAAAAGCTGTCTTTAATTGCGAAAGTAAACGTTTAAAATACAATAATTGTAGTGCTTCATTCGTACAAGCTTTCTTTAACTGTCACAGTAGTCAGTTAAAATATAATAGTTGTAGTTCTTCATTTGTAAACCATTCTTTAACCCTGATAGTAGTCATTTAAAATACAATAGTTATAGTCCATTTTTTAAAACTTTCTTTGACAACGAAGTAATCATTTAAAATTTAGTAATTGTAATGCTTCATTCGTAATCCTTTCTTTGACTCTGATAGTAGTCGTTTTAAAACAAAATATTTGTAGACCTTCATTCGTAAAATTTTCTTTGACTACGACAATAGTCGTTTAACATAAAGTAGTTTTATTATGCACTGGTAATCGTTATTTGACTCTGGCAGTAGTCGACGCCTAAAATTATATTTATTAAAACAAAATGTTCCCTAGTCGCAATTAAAACATTAAATTTTTATTCACTATGTATTATTTTCAAGGTTTGAAAATCAGTAATAATTCAAATTTCATAATCGTTTTTATTTGAAAAATCACGAAAGGTATTTCAAAGCCAAAACTATATTAAAAGGACTAAGTTAATATAGAAGTGAAGCTATATTACATTACTTTATAGACAAGTGCGCAACAAAACTTTGTGTATACAGACAATATGCATTGCGACATAATATATTATTTGAGAACAACAAGTTGTCCCCTGACACGACAGAAGGGGAACGGGATTTTTACGTCATTGGGGTTGCAAATTGTGTCCACCAAAGTTAGATTACATATGAATTACACAACATTTCCATCATGAACCCTTACATAATGTATGTAGCTTAACATCTGATTTGGTATTCATGATGCATTTCGTAACTACATTATATGTTTTACTGTTTTGTGCATAATGTGGTTTGTGATTTCACTTTGGTATCACGAGATGATAGAGTGAAATGACATCTTAATACGACCCAGCCAGGCAGGGATTGTGAAATGTACAACAAATATGTGCAACTATTTTATTTAGTGTACGATTTTAGAGTTGTTATTTACTATTTTGTTTAAGTACTACTTACATTCTGTTTAAAATTTTTGCTTTATTTAAGTTAGGATAATGAAAACAAGAAAAAAAACAGCAGTATTAACTACATTTGAACATGCGAACAGGTATAAGTCTAAAAAAAACTGCCCTCTATCTCTCCTAGATTTTTTTAAATTGAAATCGTATCTTCATATTATCAATAAAGACGTGCCACAATTTAATAAAACACACACACAATCAAACAAAAAAACAAACGCATATACATACACACTATGAACACACACACACACACACACACACACACACACACACACACACACACACACACACACACACACACACACACACACACACACACGAGTATATTCCAAACCTACGTACTTTACGTCGTAGGCATGGAAAAATATATATAACATTTAACGACGAGGATCAAGCTCATTTCAAGGTTCCTGATCTGCCATGATGGCAACTTCTATAACTCATTTTCCAACATAAATTCGCAAATAATAATGATTATTTACAATTAGTTATGTACTTACAGTACAGGCAAATAATAAATTTAGATGTGGTTAACTTAATATCAACTTGAGCAACGGACGACAACCTTGAAGCGATATGTCACTAATTAGGAAGATATATAAACCAAATGTATACAAGTATAATTATGATAATTGTAAGATATTAAAAAATTTATGCAATCCCTTTTTATCATGGGTTGAAAATGTTTTAGTGATTGTATGGACATGACTTCCTCAGGATATGATTCTTGACTTGTTAATTGTAATGACATTGCTGCTCAATTGATGGTTGTAGATTACTAATAAAAAACTATACTAATCATCTTATGAAATTTGCTGTTCATATATATATATATATATATATATATATATATATATATATATATATATACATTGTTCTATTTCTAGAAATATAGGTAACGGAACTGTAAACTTCTGATGGGGGTGAGAGGAGGATAGTATTCAAAATTATTTGTCTGAAAAAAACCTTTACTTACACAGAAACACTAAAATATTTTATTTCATTCCAAAATTATATTTTGCAAAAAAGTAAAAAATGCTTTTTAGTAAAATAATAAAAATATTAAAAGATACATTTTCATGATTGTATAAGTAGTCTAACCGTCCTGAAAAATGTCCAAAACTTCAACAAATTTTCACCATACTTCTTGTCTCTCAACGGCTATTGCTGAATGGTGTCCAGACTCAAGAGTCAAACTTAGAGCCAAAGCGGAGTATCCATTGATCGTTGCAAACAACAGGCCAGATTCAGTGATGACATTAGTGTGATAATGAAACCACTTGTAAGAAACCTCTCACATTAAATCGGCGATACGGTTATCGCAATGTCTGACTGTTTCATTTGGAGGTGAGTCTTTTCGGGAACACTCTGGAATGGAGATACTCTTAGAATTCTTTAATTAAAAGCTTTTCATTAAATTTGAACTTGGACGCTAGTTTCCTCATTTCGTTTCACTCAGACGTTATTGAGATATTTTTGTCCAGTAATTTCATTCATTACTTATATTGTATCGGTAAGTACAAATTCCTTTACGCTAAGCAATCTTGTTTCAATAGACTTTGAAGTCTCTTTAAGAATTCTTAAGCCATGAAAAGGGAAGGTACAGATAGTAAGAGAATTGAGGATCAGTCAGACTACCGTCCTGTCAGACGGTGAAGGTCAAGCCACACTACCAACCGTTACAGTAAAGTAGTCGCAGTTCACAGTGCTCAATAGTAACGCTCAACAAATTATCTAGCTTTACATCATAATCGATCGTTACGACCTACGAATGGTTCTTTTACGTGAAGTGTAACCAGTAGTAGGCCAGGCCCACTCACTAACAACAGAGTAATATGTGCTTAAATAAATGTTTTTATAATCGTAATTTTTTATCCTAATGAGAGGTAACGGAACGCTGTTTCAACGTTCTGCCTCAAATCGACCTCTGTACGAGGGTTGATCAAATATAAACGAGACTGATTTTTTAAAAAAATTATTGCTTACTTACAAATTATTCTTGATACAACTTATTTTTCTACATAGTCTCCCGCACGAGTAACACATTTTTCCCACCGGATTGGAAGTTTTTTAATTCCATCTTCGTAAAAAGTTCTCGGGCGTTAATTGAGCCATTGGAGCACGAAGGTCTCCACCGCAGAATCGTCTTCGAAACGCTGGCCTCCAAGCGCCTCTTTGAGTGGCCCAAACAGGTGATAGTCGCAGGGTGATAAGTCTGGACTGTATGGGGGATGTTCCATTGGTTCCCAGCCAGTTTGATCGAGTTTAAGCCTCGTAGCGTTCGCCGAATGTGGTCGGGCATTATCGTGAAGAAGAATGACGTTTCTCGCCGGTTTAGATTTCCTTTTCCTACGAAAAGACTGTTTTGCGGCCTCTAAAACATCGCAATAATATTGTGCATTTATTGTGCGTCGTTGATGGAGGAAATCGACGTGAAAGGCGCCTTGATTGTCGAAAAATACAGTGGCCATTACATTCCCGGCCGACGATCGTGATTTGGCCTTCAGGTTTTCTACTGCTTCCCGTCCTTCGGGGAATTCCTTGTGCCAAGCAAAAACGCGAGCTCTTGACAGGGTCCTGTCCCCGTATTGAGCCGTCAATCTACGAAAGATTTCAGTCGGATTGACCCCCTCCTTGGCCAAAAACTTAATAATAATTCTCTGCTCCACGGAAACGTGCACTTCACTCTCACTCATTGTATAGTTTTATACTGAAGAGTCCGAAAGGAAATGTTGCCTGTCTACGCCCGTCCCAAACCTCCCAGGCTACCTGAAACCCCACCCTTTAGAGTTCAATGTCCAACGGAAAAGTTTTTAGAAAGTCAGTCTCGTTTATATTTGATCAACCCTCGTATATATAGTAAAATCTGTCAACTGTGGATTTTTCTATAAAGGAATTTTTTCCATAAAGGCAAAATATATTGGTCCCTTTACCTTCCTATAGTAAAAATATACATTGTGACTTTCCTTATTGAAGCCAACAAAATTCCAGGAATCTCTTTACAGTTTCAAATCATTTGCAAACTTTCTAATCCTACCCTATTTCTCAGTATACCAACACGTCATTCGAATGTTAAAAGCAGTGCGTAGTGAATCGAGTGTTTTATGACTGGTACCTTTTACAAGGAATTCATTATTTTTTTATACTTTTACCATACAATTTTAATGGCGTCTAAATGGGAAAATTTCAGTGTTATGTGTAAAGGTTAGAGTTTATCTGCACGTAAAATAAATAGGGGAACCGACTGAAAAGTGATATGCGATGACAATGCTACTTAACAAACAATTTTCTGCTGAGTTTGAGAAAGAATGTAAGTTGTATTGTAAATGGGGGTTTCCCTCTTCTATCCTTTGACAGGCCAACACGCCTTACATCAAGGTTCGGCGCAGTTATTATTGTTTAGCCAGGTAATAAGGTGTAATTCCTTAAGTATCATATACCAGCAAGTTTTTGTTTTTCTTACATAAAACACTATTTAATGACCTTAAAAGCTTATTGTTACTCTATCCTTCTTAATTAGGTGTCGTAAATAATATGTGTTATAATGACAAAAAAATTAAAGGCAGATAGAGTACTTGAATAATTCAGTAGCCTATATTATTTTTTTTAATCAGAAAAATTGTACATCTATTTAAGTCAGTAACCAGAGATGAAAATGTTTAATTGGTAATTTGCATTATGTAACTTACACTAGCCTATTCATAAATTGTTTCGTGTTGACATACTTTTAATGTGGTTTAAAAGTTTGTTTTTTTAAGTGAATAGTGTTTGTTTTTTTGGTGTTTAACGTCCGACTATTGTGCACACTTGGGCTAATGCAGACGATGGAATGATTTATAGCGTATGAAAATGCGAAGCCCTGGCCGGGAATCAAACCCGGGTCCTCGGGGTAAAAGCCCAGTACGCTATCAATTAGGCCACCGAGGCGGCTGAATAGTGTTTGTGTGTGTGTGTGTGTGTGTGTGTGTGTGTGTGTGTGTGTGTGTGTGTGTGTGTGTGTGTGTGTGTGTGTGTGTGTGTGTATACGTGCGTGTGTGTCAGTGTTTAATTAAACATAATTCAGTACATAAGCAACATTTTATTTATAACATGCAAAACTATGGTAATTTTAAATGTTGATAGGCCTATGCATGATGTTGATTAATGAACAATATTCCCTTTTTCTCACAGTTACATTATTTTATTCGTACAGTAGTATTTAAGAAATGTTGTTTTTTTAATACTGTATGATATATAGTTTTATTTCAGCAAACTTTGCACTCAATACTTTGAATTAAAAATAGTGTACAACACGTTTTACAAATAAAAATACATTTTATACAAGTTTTGGTTAAACTCTTCCTATAGTAGAAATCTTTTTATAGCAGTGAATCTAACGTTCCCTTCAATGCCATTATAGAAAGATTTTAATATATAAATATAAATAAATAAATATTTTTTGGTTTTTTTTTTGTTTAACGTCCGACTATTGTGCACACTTGGGCTAATGCAGACGGTGGGATGATTTTATAGCGTATGAAAATGCCAAGCCCTCGCCGGGAATCGAACCCGGGTCCTCGGGGTGAAAGCCTAGTACGCTATCCACTAGACCACCGAGGCGGCTAATAAATAAATAAATAAATAAATATATATATATATATATATATATATATATATATATATATATATATATATATATCAGGCAGTAAAAATATTACTCACTGTATGTGGATTTGATCAAAAAACGCCCGAAGGGAGTGCAGACTAACTGCACCAATAGCAGTTAGTTATGAAAAGTGATTTTGTAATTCTACTGAAAGAAAATTTAAAAAATTTGTAAAAATCGTTGATATAATAAAAACTACTTTATAAATGTTTAGTATAAGGGTTGTTAGTTGGTGGTGCTTTTTGTATGTGATAGAAATATTATTACTACAGAACGAAAAATTCAAAAAAACGTTATGTTTTGGTTCTTATGGAATACAGTGGTGCTTTATCACATCCCTCGAGGTACCTGAGTCCAACACACACTTACACTTACAACACTACACTTACGACTTTAACACTTTACACTCACACTTGCATTTATGGAGGCGATAATAGCCTCAATGTGCTTCTCGTCTTAAAAAAAAATCTCGACCAAAAACTACTTTTTGACTCAAGGGACTTTATAATGTGAATATTCATCAAAATTTCTTGTTCGGTTTTATTCACAGTCACCATACTTTGTCTATACTTTGTGTAGTGTAAAAGTAAAACCAAACGTTCACCGTTATTTTTTCAGCGCAGTTTGCAAGGCAGCTTTATTGTAATGGAACTTTTCTGTAAATGAGCGAATGAATAATTAATTATAGGACCGGAGAGAAGAAGAGGCACAGAATGTCAGAACAGTTTGCCCATATATTAGTAACACAGGCGTCCGTCTGTCCATCAGCTGAACGGTCTGGAACACTGAGAAACTCTTAGCTTCTTTTTATTTTTAATGATTTCACGGAAGAACGACCGCCACTGCATTCATCCAGCAGCGCTATTGTTCCATCCAGCTCTGGACCTTGCACCTTTCTCTCCTTATATTAAAACGGGTGAAAAAACTTTTCGGGCAAAATAATATTTTTTATTGAGAAATATTCTTTTGTTTAATATTTCGCTAAATTCCTTTCACGAAAAGGATTTAGTAACAGAGATAAAAGAATAAAAATACAGTACAATTGTTTTAAGATTTTTTCGCCATACACAGGGAAATCCATACTACCGGCTCTCGTAAAATAAACCCTAGATTCTATAATACATAGAAATCTCATTGTATAGGAAATTGTGTGACTGCAAATGGAGAACGCTATCTATCAGAGGGGAAATGAATCACGTAGTCTAGTGGTAGACGGAAATATAAGATATTACCAAATATTTTTTTTTCAACACGGATTTTCATGAAAATGTGGATTTAACTTTTACTTACAATCTACTTCAAAACTGACTCTGTGCAGTGGAATGTTTTTAATTTTTTAAGGGTAAAAACTACTCCTTATTACAAAACTTTATATAACTGTATATTTTAGCTTTTAATTGTATAAAATAAGTTTTAAATGAGTTAATTGAAGATCCCTCGATAATTTCGAACATGATTTATGATGCATTACAAAACTGCAACACTCACAAACCACCCCTTGGCGTAATAAGTATTAAACAAATTATTTTAAACAGGTGTTTTACAACTTTAAATGATTTAAACGTGTATTCATATTACATTAAAGTTTGAATATAATTAACGTAACTGTTTGAATATAATTTATTATTAGTTGCAACCGTTATAAAAACCACCTCTTATAGCAAAAAGTGTAAAAATTATGCTTGTAATTTTTTTTAGTTGAAAGTTATTCAAGTATTAATAATAAACAAATTTATAAGTTTTAGAACATAATTCGAGATTTTTTAGTATATTGCGACTCTTAGAACCACCTCTATTGAAAAATTTCAAAATTGTGATATTCAAACATCTTCAAAAGTTCTGTTTTAAAAATTACAATAAAGTTCATTCTTCATTTTTTAAAATATAAAAATGGTTTAAAAAATGATTCATCATTTAGTTTATAAATCCTTAAATCCAACCTTATTAATGTACTTTTAGGCAAATTCACGTCACTGCAGCATGGACAGGCAGGTAATAAGAAAACAAATTCATAGGTCTCTGATGTCGGGTTTTGGTACTACTTGGTTTTACCTTTCACATGGAATGCTGATTTTAACATTTGGTAGGAACTCTGTGTACTATAAACTCAAGGATTAAACTCAGACGCTGATCAAAGTACGCCTCCTTATTATCTTCAATCTTCTTGTGCCCTGGTCCCCAATGCAAAACAATCTGGTTTTACAGAGACTGAAGATAGTTCTCTCAACATTTTCAAAGCAGTCTGAACACGTTTTTTGACCCACAAGAGCTTGATTCACTCTGTGACTGTCGGTACAAATATAAATTCATGTTTTCTTAAAGGCACGTTTCCATTTTTTCTGAACACAGTCGTTAATCACCTCTGGCAGGGATATTGTGTGTTCCAGAGGGTAACAACACGTTTCACCCCTTCCCCTAGGTTTCAGACCACACACCCTAGCTCATGTGTCTAATGTATATAATATACTGTACGTGATAATTAGAAGGGATGATAGAAGTAAAAACAAAACTTTATTTGATAAAACATGTTCATTCGATATCTGAGAAAAATGTTTGAATTTTTTTTTATTTTTCTTCTTTCCATTTTTCTTCCTAAACGTGTACAACCTAAACTGCTGAAAACATTTTGACGACCAAAAGAGTATTTTGTTTTTTACCATTACAGATAGTGTATTTTTTATAAATATACTAAAAAAATAATTCTACTGAAAGAAAATTTAAAAAATTTGTAAAAATCTTTGATATAATAAAAACTACTTTATAAATTTTTAGTATAAGGGTTGTTAGTTGGTGATGCTTTTTGTATGTGATAGTTAGAAATATTATTACTACAGAACGAAAAATTCAAAAAAACGTTATGTTTTGGTTCTTATGGAATACATTTAATAAAAATCTTTAGAGCCGATTTTGAAAAAAAATGTTTGAAACAAAAAAGGGCTATTATTATAAGTCACAGTTTATTTGGAAACTAAAAACATGTCCAATAAACTAAACTTAGATTTGAAAGTAAAAAGTAAATTTGTCAGTTACTACAATTTGTGAGCGCACACGCAAATTTAATCAATTTTGGTATTTGTTTAGGCAATTCGAAAATCAATAAAATTCTGTTATCATTTTAAAAAAACTAGGCGGTAAAATTTTTTAAAATAAATAAAATTTCGTCTTAAATTTTTAAAATAATAATTTACCATCGTAATCAATATAACAGTCAGCATAAATTAGCAATACAAATTTTTAACATCAGCTCATTTTAAGGAAAAAATTAACGACAATCAGTTTTCATTTTAATATATTCAATGTAATTTAAAGTTTAAAATTTTAATGATGAATGAGATTTTTAAATGTATGTAAGTTTTAAAACCGTTACGTTTTCGCTTCTATCACGTCAGCGAAACAGCTGCGAGACGCTATTATCTTACATTTTCCCTGCAATTAAAATATGCTTCCACCAACTAAACTCGGAGAAAACACATTCTCCGTGTGTTAATGACGTCACGTTAGACGTCGTTAAATATAAACCCAAGCTGGAATACGTAAAGGTATTCCTATCCGAGATAATTGACAGATGGAAATTTATAGTGTTTCAGTATCGTCTTGCTTACTCGCGTACGCCAGGTGGCTCTAGTAACAGGGTCAATACCGTTTACAAACTGACAGAGTCGATAAATAAAACACCTCTAGAAACATCTTTACCTTTATAAGAAGAAAAATAAAAATGCATTTCAAAACAAAACGCGTTAATATTTTTTGTTTTTGTTTATTTTCTTTCTGTGAATTTATTAGGTAAATCCCTGACAACCAGACAAACAGTATGAAAAATTAAAATTTTATTGAAAAAGAACTATTTTATGTTACTTCAAGCTATGTATTTTTTTAAAACCGTAGTCATAATGAAAATAACCATGCGGAATTTCAACTTTGTAGACATTATCTTTCTTAAAATACAGTGATCAGAGTGAGTACTCATATTATATTATATTATAAGTGGCTTCGACTTATATTATATACAACTTGTAATTTCATTAGACAAGGAACTATTCAAGAAATAAGGAAGTAGCCATTCTACAGATAATTGAAGAAAAAAAACAACAAACAATTCTGAAAATATGAAAGAAGTGCACACAGACTTCAAAGAAATCTGTAAATCTGTGGCAGAAAAAAAGGAAAATGATGTAGAATTCTGGCAAAAGGAAAATTTAATTAAAGTAGTCGTAGTTTATTGTAAACTAGGAAACCTTATTCAAAATTAACAACCGCGCACCCAGCTGACTCGTTAACGTAATAAAGGCAAATTTTTAAAAGAAATTTTGTATCTTAACTTTAATCGAAATTCTTATTTCATCATTTTAATCGGTATTAAAATTTTAGTGTTTTAAACTTATAAAATTCAATTATAATCCAAAAATGCATTTGATTACCGACAGATTTTTTAAAATTTCAACTGATAATTAAGACTCAAAATGCTATTTCGTTTTGTTAATTATGAATTTTAAGTGATTAGAAACAGCTGTCGTGTAAAAACAGATTTCGCTGGATAATGAACTCCATCAATCTATTACTAACATGTGTTTCTCAATTTTTAATAAAAATTGAATCAAAATTAATTATGAGAGATTGCTAACATACGAGGGTTGATCAAAAATAAACGAGACTGACTTTCTAAAAACTTTTCCGTTGGACATTGAACTCTAAAGGGTGGGGTTTCAGGTAGCCTGGGAGGTTTGGGACGGGCGTAGACGGGCAACATTTCCGTTCGGACCCTTCAGTATAAAACTATACAATGAGTGAAAGTGAAGTGCACATTTCCGTGGAGCAGAGAATTATTATTAAGTTTTTGGCCAAGGAGGTGGTCAATCCGACTGAAATCTTTCATAGATTGACGGCTCAATACGGGGACAGGACCCTGTCAAGAGCTCGCGTTTTTGCTTGGCACAAGGAATTCGCCGAAGGACGGGAAGCAGTAGAAAACCTGAAGGCCAAATCACGATCGTCGGCCGGGAAGGTAATGGCCACTATATTTTTCGACAATCAAGGCGCCTTTCACGTCGATTTCCTCCATCAACGATGCACAATAAATGCACAATATTATTGCGATGTTTTAGAGGCCGCAAAACAGTCTTTTCGTAGGAAAAGGAAATCTAAACCGGCGAGAAACGTCATTCTTCTTCACGATAATGCCCGACCACATTCGGCGAACGCTACGAGGCTTAAACTCGATCAAACTGGCTGGGAACCAATGGAACATCCCCCATACAGTCCAGACTTATCACCCTGCGACTATCACCTGTTTGGGCCACTCAAAGAGGCGCTTGGAGGCCAGCGTTTCGAAAACGATTCTGCGGTGGAGACCTTCGTGCTCCAATGGCTCAATGAACGCCCGAGAACTTTTTACGAAGATGGAATTAAAAAACTTCCAATCCGGTGGGAAAAATGTGTTACTCGTGCGGGAGACTATGTAGAAAAATAAGTTGTATCAAGAATAATTTGTAAGTAAGCAATAATTTTTTTAAAAAATCAGTCTCGTTTATATTTGATCAACCCTCGTAAAAAAAAAACTAACGAACGTCTCAAAAATTGATCTTGACATCAGGACTTGCACTCATTCAAGGTCCAAGGTCTGGTTCTTACTGTGATGGCTGCATATATAGCTCATTTTTCAATAGAAATTTACTAATAAGTATGCAAAAACATTAGCCAAACAGATCCATATTCAGTTATTATTGTCATATTAAATGGATTCCAATTCAACAAATTAGACTTTAAAAATAAACTATTTCTTTTAAAATATAACTGAATAAGAAAATGTATTACTTTTTGTAAAATATAAAACGCATTCACATTAATTAACTCTGAAACACAGTTTGGAGGTTGGCAGGATTTTAATACATTTCACTTCTTAATTAGCCTCGGATTAGGAGTCAAAGTATAACAAAAAACGCGAGAAACGAAACGAACAGAAACATTGCAACCCCTGAAGGGTTGAGGGTGTGGGAGTGTCGCAATCCTGCCCCCCGCACAATATGCGCGCTGAGTAATTAGTCGCGCTATGCCGAATTGTTCCCCTTCTTTTCTGAAATGTGTTTTCTTCGAAAAACAAATCTGTGCGAAAGATTTGAATATGTAATTATTGCACTTGTGAATTCAAGAGCGAATTTTTTTAAAGAAAAATTAATAATTTGCTTGTATCCGTAAAGTATTTTTGTTTTGTTTTGGTAAAGAAATGATATCTATTTGCGATATTTTTCATTCCTTTTGTAACTAATGTGTGGGTGTATGTCCTTATCGATTTAGCAATGTTTATTATTATTAAAATTTTCATTGAAAAATGAACTACTATAAAGGTCATTCTCATCAGACCAATAACCGAGACTTTGAAATAAAAGTTGTTAGTAATCTTGAAATAACTTTTTTGTGGGTTCGTTAAAATATACAGTAAAATTTCTCTAAAGCGGTATTGAGGGAAGTTGGTTTTCTTCGCTATAAAGAGAGTTTAACCAAAATGTGCATAAAATATGTTTTTATTTGCAAAGTTGTTATTAACTATTTCTAATTTGAAGTATTGAAATAAAACTATATGACGTACAGTGTTTAAAAAACAATATTTATTAAATAATACCGCATGAATAAAACACTGTTATTGTGAGAAAAAGACAACATTTTGCCGAAACTACTACAGAACCGATTCACAAATTTCTTAAAATACTGACTTTCAAATTTTGTCGACGATATTTTCTTCATTACTATTTTTCATTACTATTTGCCAACAAAAGAAATGGGTTAGCATAAGTAAAATTTCGGCAAACATCTACTTGCTTCAACCTATCTCTAAGTCACACAAAAGTTCTTACCTTTAAATCTAACGATAAAATTTCTCTTTTAGACGTCAATACAGTGTATTGTAAAAGTAACGCACAAAAATAATGCAAACGTACCAGTCACAAAATACTCAATTCAGTCGAAGCACTGCATTGAACACTCAAATGTCATGTCGGCATAATGCAGAAATAGGGAAGAACAGTACGAATCTGCTCTAGAGAGATTCCAGGACTTTTTTGGCCTAATAGTGGAAGTTACAATACATTTTACTGTGAGTGTAGGAATTGACCAACACATTTAGCCGTTATACAGAGATTTCCATTATAAAGAAAGTCGCAATAGAGAGATTTTACTGTATATTTTTTTTTTTTTATTATTAATAATATTACAACTGAGTCAGAAACCCATCTAGTAATTTACATTTCTATGAACACAATCGGTAAATATAGTACTTTTATCTAGAGTTATAACCCAATGGTTATTCTCTACTAATCAAATCAGAAGGCTTAGTTCTTTGCAGTCTTCTAGCTGACGTAGGTGTAACCATCAGTCCCCGAACCTCGGAGCATTCATGATGTGAGATGCGGTGTCCATGCTTCAATGCTTGCTTTTTGATTTCTTCACTGACAAACTCTACATTCAAATCCCTATGAATGTTGTCATTTCGTATATACCATGGTGCGTCAACAATGCTTCGAAGTACCTTATTTTGAAAAGCTTGAATTGTATTAATATTCGTCTTATTTGTACAGCCCCACAACTGTATTCCATAGTTCCACACTGGCTTTAAAACCTGTTTATATATTAATAACTTATTATGAATTGACAGTTTGGATTGTCTTCCAATTAGCCAATACAATTTTCTAAATTTAAAATTCAATTCTTGCTTTTTCTTTTTTACGTGTTCCTTCCATTTCAGTTTCACATCCAAGGTCATTCCCAGATATTAGCAGAGTTAGCTTGGGGAATTGGTATAGAATTTATTGTAATTGGGATGGAATGATCTATCTTAAGATTTGTAAAATTTACATTCACTGACTTGGTTTCGTTCAGGCTAATGCGCCATTTTTGGTCCATTTGCACACCTCATCTGTAGCTCGTTGAAGCTTCATCACAGCTTCTTCAATTTTCTTACCCGTAGCTAAGATTGCAGTATCATCTGCGAACGTACCAGTGGTTGTATCATCTGCAGTAGGAAGGTCACTTGTGTACAGCAAGTAAAGCACAGGTCCCAAAACGCTACCCTGTGGAACCCCAGCTGATATTTTCTTCAATTCCGAGTATTCTCCGTCGTATTTCACTCGAAAATGTCTACCAGTTAAATATGACTTTAGAATTTCATAATATTGTTTTGGTAGATCTCTCTGCAGCTTCCAAATTAGGCCCTCATGCCATACCTTATCGAAGGCTTTCGCTACATCCAAAAATATACTATTTTACTGTATATAATATACCATTTATATTTATGTATAATGTTTATTTGTTTGTCGCAGTTTTGTTCCGATATAATTTAAACTTTGAACAAAAGTCGATTTAATTTATTTGTTTCATAAACAACTTTTCAACAATTAAAATACGTTCAACAGGTTTAAAAATATTTGAAAAATTTTAACTTTATTTCTGACTTTTTTTGAAAATCTTATTTAACAATCGTAACCAGCATTAAAATATATAAAGTTAGCTTTCAATTTCAATCACAATCAATGCAAAACTAGTAGATTTTTAAAAAAAATTAATATAGTCTATGCTTTACGAAAATCAGTTTGTAAAAATGTGTTGTTTACACGTTATTCAAAGTTATTAGTGTTGGGAGTTCTCTAATTACGTGAACAATACGGCTACGTGCACTGATTGTTTTGTAATTGAAATACTGGAATCCCTATTGTCTAAGTGAGGTTTAGACATACATAATTCTCGGGGCAAGAAAATTAAACGTGCAATGTATTTGGGCCATAATTTTGTCTTGGGAAAACAAATGTCTGTAGCGGAATATATTTCATTACATTTCAACTGCATTTTTATTCATCAAACATATTTATTCAACTGCATATAAGTTATTCAAAGTTATTAGTGTTGGGAGTTCTCTAATTACGTGAACAATACGGCTACGTGCACTGATTGTTTTGTAATTGAAATACTGGAATCCCTATTGTCTAAGTGAGGTTTAGACATACATAATTCTCGGGGCAAGAAAATTAAACGTGCAATGTATTTGGGCCATAATTTTGTCTTGGGAAAACAAATGTCTGTAGCGGAATATATTTCATTACATTTCAACTGCATTTTTATTCATCAAACATATTTATTCAACTGCATATAAGTTATTCAAAGTTATTAGTGTTGGGAGTTCTCTAATTACGTGAACAATACGGCTACGTGCACTGATTGTTTTGTAATTGAAATACTGGAATCCCTATTGTCTAAGTGAGGTTTAGACATACATAATTCTCGGGGCAAGAAAATTAAACGTGCAATGTATTTGGGCCATAATTTTGTCTTGGGAAAACAAATGTCTGTAGCGGAATATATTTCATTACATTTCAGAGTCTCGCATCCGCACGCCTGACAAATCAATTCGCCTCTTTATAAATCTGAATTGACATTTACACGTGGCGTTTATGTAGTGTGGGTTTTAAATAAATCTGTAATCCCGATGCGGATTGATTGATTGATTGGGCCTTATATTCTGCATGGCGTCGTTAGCTTTGTTCTCGCTTTAGTCAATCCGTTTTGCTTCTGGTGTATTGGCAGTTTTCTTGAGACTATATTTACGTTAATTCGTTACAGATGTTTTGCGTTAAAATGTTTTTTAAATAATTGACCGAGCGAAGCGAGACCACTGTTTCAATTCGACCGTTCCATATTTGTTTTGTGTCTCTGTTTGTTTGTTATGCAGTTTTGGCTAAAATTATTTACCGATTGTTTTTAAATTTAATAATAAGTTACATTGTACAAAGTCTAAATAATGTATGTATAAGATTTTCTTCCATTTAGATTAGATTAGACTCAAACTAGAGGAAGTAATAATACAACCTCAGGCACTGCGATCAACAGACCTATTGTGCAACTAAACCTCTTCAGTACTAGTTTAGCAGAATGACGCTGTTAGTAAGTTCTAACAATCTACTGACTAGCTCATATCCTAGGGTCCTAGAAATTAAAAACCCATAGCCTCTTAACAGCAAAAAATACACAATCAAGGATTATTTATCCTGTAGTGTCCTCCTCTTTCCTGCACAATCTACACATGGTTTCTCCGTGGTACATACCTAACCTGTTCATGTGTACCCTCAGACCACAGTGCCCAGTAATTGCTATATGATTGTCCGGTGTTTTCCATTTACGGCGGTCCATGATTTAAGATGGCGGTTATTGATATAACGATGAGATGAGATGTAAACGCAATTTTGGCCAAATCAATTGACCGATTTTTTTATAACTTCTGTGACCATATTTTGTATAAAGCCCAGAAAAATTATGAATATCAGTTTTCTTTACTTACTTCCGATTCAAAATGGCGAAATCTGTTTTGTCGATGATGAGTGTACTAATTAAAATAACAATTAAAACAAGGAAAAACGATTTAACATTAGATTAATTAACAAACGAGGCAAAAAAATTAAATTT
Source organism: Callitettix versicolor (assembly GCA_022606455.1). Lineage (NCBI taxonomy): Eukaryota > Metazoa > Arthropoda > Insecta > Hemiptera > Cercopidae > Callitettix > Callitettix versicolor. The sequence continues at coordinate 23,925,616 of CM040191.1, forward strand.
AGCTGTATGTTTTGAAATTTGTCACGAAAGTACCTTGCATAATGCTTCAAAGTCGAACACACACACACACACACACACACACACACACACACACACACACACACACACACACATATATATATATATATATATATATATATATATATATATATGTATATTATTATTATTATTATCTGCGCATAGACCCTGTTGGATCACGCAAAGCACTCCGACTCATGTCTTGTTCCTTCTAATCCTCCACACCTCCCTCATCCTGTCCCCATGGATCCTCTTCCGCTCCTCCGTCCATTTTACCCCTGCTCTCTTTGGGATTTCATTCTCTGGGACCTTCCAACCGAGCATCTTTCTCCTGTATGCGCGCCTGTCTTCAACATCTATTTGAGTCTATTCCTGCGTCATGTGTTGATTTGAGGTCTTCTTTTCTGACACATACGATCCACGACATTGTTGATTTGACACCTTTTATTATATATATGTATATATATATATATATATATATATATATATATATATATACACACACACAAAGGAGAAAGATGCTCGGTTGGAAGGTCCCAGAGAATGAAATCCTAAAGAGAGCAGGGGTAAAATGGACGGAGGAGCGGAAGAGGATCCATGGGGACAGGATGAAGGAGGTGTGGAGGATTAGAAGGAGCAAGACATGAGTCGGAGTGCTTTGCGTGATCCAACAGGGACTATAGCAGATAATAATAACAATAATAATAATAATAATAATAATAATAATAAATAATAATATATATATATATATATATATATGTGTGTGTGTGTGTGTGTGTGTGTGTGTGTGTGTGTGTGTGTGTGTGTGTGTGTGTGTGTGTGTGTGTGTGTGTGTGTGTGTTCTAAGTATGCGATATACATATAAATTTAACGAACCAATAAAAAAGTGATGGAAAGAACGCAGGAATTTTATTCATAGTAGGAAAACATGCTGATTATTTCCTGTGATACAGCCTGAATGGAAAGAACTACAGTATCATAATTTTGACAGTTTCACGAAGAAGTCCAGAAATATTTTTCTTAAAAATTTCGTTTACCGGTTGTAAACGTTACAAACGCTGTCGTGGAGCGCTCTGTGTATTAATTAAGAAACATTGCAAGAGCTACTGTTACTTGAACTACTAGTTAAAACTAAAATTTAATTAATTTAATTGGAGAAGTTTTATGAGGTCGCAGACTGTATTGAAGAGTTTCGTTGAATATTTCGGAAAATTGGATTTTGTCTAGCAATATATGTTCGTTAGCGAATTTAGGTTAGAAAATGAAGTAATTTAATGGCAATCATGGTAAGACTTAGTCCCGATCCTTGAAATACGCACCAATTGTGACATCCCCATCAGATTTAGGGGTTCGTTGAATTTATATATATATATATATATATATATATATATATAAAATTGTATACTACGTAGGCAATTGTATTCCGATTTGATTCATACTTTCCAGAATAAACTATTTCGTTAAAGAGTTTAGACAATTTCGTTATCCAGTGAAATACGATTAAACAGTTTCAAAATGGCGCCGTCTTTTTTAGATCTTAAACTACCGATGACGTTTTTTTATTATAAATGTTTCTGACTTCACTATCATTATTGATGTATAATTAACATAATTGAATTTTGAAAAAAAAGAAATCGAAAGCAAAAATAGGAAAATTAATTTTATGTTGGAATGTTAGCTTACATTTTTGTATTTTGAAGGTAACAAGTAAATTTAAGTAGGTTCTTACGGTAAAATAACTGATTTACGAAACTTAATATTTCTTTACTGTTTTAAATTACAACTATTCGAAACTATATATCTGTTAGCTTTTCTATTTGATTACCGTTAATCAGCGTTACTTAATGCATATAATAACATTTCATATTTTTAAGCCCCACTGAAAATTTTAGAATGCAATTTTTTACAGATTTTAACACTATTTATCGCAGTGAAGTTATAATTTCAAAACACTTTCCGATTAATATAATGTTATATTTTATAATATTGCATAAAGCATGTCGTGAAGACAGCTGTATTATACAATCATTTATATTTCTGTTTGTTTATGTGTTAGAATAGAGGTAATTTTCCCCATCAGATTTAACACAAACACTACACTTTTATAGGGTAAAATAATGAAGACTTAAGAGTGCAAAACATTTTCCGGACCATGTTATAAAGTGCCGTGCTTTGACGGCGACAATAACGCTGGACCCGCCGTCTCAAATAACCGAAGCACTTAGGCCGGTCGCTGTAATATCATCACCGCACTTTCGCTCCGTAATGGCGGCGAACAACCAAAACATTTCCCGCAAATGGCTGCAGTGCCAGGTTGAGTCTCGTTTCATATTGCCGCCGTTCTTCGGCCAATTTGTTACGTGCCCGGTCCGTTACTGCTAGTTCCTTTAAACAAAAGTGCACATGAGTATTTAGTCAGTAACCAGCAGTTCGAAGAACAGTACACCTCGCAGTATATTCTTAATTAACATACAGAGCGTTGAGTTTTCCGTCAATTTAACCGGTAAATTTAATATTTACAAAAATGTTACTTTACCAAACTATTGAAAATTGTATGCTGTTTCTCCGGAAAAGGCGTCAAAATTATAATAATTTTATAATAGGTTTTCAAAACCATATTATAGGAAATAACCAAAAACCACACTATCAACGTTGAATAAAAACCCGCCATCTTGAAACGAAAGTGAATGGGAAAAAATCTTACACGAAAGTTCAATCTTCGTACAAAATATCAAAACAATCGGTCAATTTGCTTGATTAAAATTGTGTACACTCGTCGTGGTTACATTAGAAACAGTCATCTTGAAACGGAAGTTAATGAAAAAAAATCTTTCGAGTTTTATACAAGGCAATTTTGTACCAATCGGCCAATCAGTTATGTACACTACTTATCGTTAAATCGAAGGCCGCCATGTTGAAACGGAAGTAAATAGAAAAACTGTTATACACATGTCATTCCGGCTTTATACAAAGTACCTTCGTACAAAATTTCAAAACAATTTGTTTTTGCTTTTGATTTAAATTGTGTATACTTGTTGCCGACATTTTGAAACAGAAAAATTGTAAAAAATCTTGTGCATACGTCTTTCGGACTTTATACAAGTTACCTACTTGTATAAATACAAAGTTTGTATTAAAATTTCAAAACAATCGGTCAATTCGTTTTAATATAATTGCGTACACTAGTCAACATTAAATCAGAAGCCACCATCTTTACATAAGTAAATTGAAAAACATGTCATAGGCCTACATATGTCATACATCGTACCTTCGTACTAAATTTCAAAATAATCGGCCTATGCCTTTGATTAAATTGCGTACACTATTCATCGTTATTCAAAGGCCGCCATCTTGAAAGAGAAGTAAAAAGTGAAAAATCTTGTACATACTTCTTTCGGACTTTACACAAGGTACTTACTTACCAGATGTAAAAAAATCGGTCAATTCGTTTGGCCAAAATTGTGTAACAAACAAACACAAAATTCCGAACAGTCGAGTGGAAACAGAGACCTCGCTTCGCTCAGCCAACATTCTCTCCCTAAACAAACACTAATGGTGGACTAGCTTCATTTTTCCTTTTAGGGGGGTCGGCCTGAAAAAATCTTAAAAAATTCCATTTTTTTTTATTTTGAATTAATATTCTCTGGATTTTTTTGTTTAATAATATATATATATATATATATATATATATATATATATATATATAACACTTTATACTTTGAAACTGTACAATTAGTCAAAAAAATTATATATGTAGTAGTGTACCGACTTTTTTTTTCCAAAAAAAGTAGCGTGGGATGAATTCACTGCATACAATATAGTTTGGGTTAGACCAGTGGTCTCCAAACTTTCCAGCCTTAGGGCCATACTGATTACTCCAGTAAGTTTCGAGGGCCAAAACCATATTATCATTGTTGCCGGTGGTAAAAAGTGAAATAGTCCACTGATGAAAAAAAGTCCGAAAAACAATGTTATGAGTAGTTAGCCCATGACCATATCAATGTAGATGTCATATTAATAATTATTTAACATAAAATTAGAATACTTCAGTAAACTAAATTTAATTTGCTATAAAAATATGTTCTCTAAAAGGAGTTTTCAAGTATGCTAGCTCTCTCGTGGGCCGGATTTGGCCCTCGGGCCGTAGTTTGGAGACCCTGGGTTAGACTGTTGAATGGTTAGAAGCAGACAGAAGGATAGTTTAGGCAGAATAAAGTTGGAAGATGATTATCAGATGCAGGAAGATCCTGATAATCCAGCTTATGGGGCAGGAATGCACTAAATATTTGTAAGTAAAGAATTTTAATGTAAAATAAACTTTAAACGCGTTTTTCCGAAACTTGTTTTTTTCATGTTTAGGTACATTTTCTCATAAACTACAAAAGCTAGAAGATTCATTTTTGCTTTGTTTTGTTTATTACATCATTCTGCATACTTTAACACAGGGGTTTATAAATATTTTAACAAAAAATTATTTTATTTAATTTCATGTGTGCAGAAACACGGAAAATCTGAAATAAAAAATATTATAATTTTTAAAAAATTGCCACAGTTTTATAAAAACACATATTTAAATTTCCCTGTGTTAAAATGTTGGCAAGTGTCTATATATTAGTAGGAAAAAATTTCACAGCTGTATCTAAAATAGTTACTGAGAAAAATGTACCTAAAGATATCATAAAATAACATTGGCGAGATAGGGAAGGCCGACCCCCCTTTATAAATTCATTCAAAACCGTAAACGTTTTCAGTTCAAATTGACTAAACTAACTTTAAAATAGATCTCTGTAAGCAATAAAACATACAATAAAAGCCGATTTTTGAGAAGTGTTTTCCATTCCCGGTTTTTTTTTTGACAGCTTGCCAACCAGAACTTGTGGTACAGAGTAACAAATAAATTTTGTCTAATTACTTGGACCAACTGTTTTGTCTACTAATAATTTCTTTCAAACTAATTTTTAGAAGCAAAATAAAAAATAGAGATCCAATTATTTTTGCCTATGTTTTCGCTTGCTAGCTTTTGTATTAAAAATATATTTGATTTCAATCTTTGTTTGAGCGTAATTAGTACAATTAGGTCGTCACTTCCGCTTAACCTTACACGAAATTTTATAATAAATAATTATGGGGTAAATTTAAATTATAAATTACAAAAATGTAAAAACATACTTTGTGTTTAAATAAGAAATGTAATTTTAATATGAAAATTAAAATTACTTATAAATTAAAAACAATGTTTTACAATAAATGAAACAAACCTCATTAAATACTAAAACAATTACTTAAAAGATGGGGAGAGATATAGAAAGAAATAAGGTATATAGGAATTACATGTGCTTGTGTGACTTTGGTACAGTGCAATACTTTCTTCTTTACTACGTCCTTAATTCCTTTAGGGGCACATTACGTCAAAGATATTTGTCAAATATTTGAAACTTTAACCACATATCATGTTCAAATATTTGTCAAAGTTGTATCAAAGAAAATACAAAATTTCCTTCGTCAGCTGTTATTAACTAGATATATTTTGGGGTTATGTTTACTCAAGTGCAGTAACTGTAATGGGTTGAATAATGTTGACTTGTTATACTGATGTATTAAGCGCTTATCTTAGCTATAGCGCTATTAAATAAAAAAAGAAAAACGAAAAAAAGAATTAGAGTCCAGCCATAGGTACAAAAGGGAAAGATACCAGGTGCAAATGCCAATATTATTAAAGAACTACATTGGGAGACGGTTATTCAAATAAACGTTTTTTGAAAATCATTGTATTTTGAATCTCGGTTTTGTAAACATTAGTTTGGATATTCAACAAACACTTTTTTCATATTGTACAATTAATGCATAAAAATTGAGCCATCGTTTTAAATTGTATACAACGAAAGAAATGAAGGTATAATGTAACACAAGAGGAAATTACAATATACAAAAAAATGTATAATGAAAATCTTTGTCAAAGAATACATGTCAAAGATTCATTAAAGTTTGATAAAAGGGTTAGTTCATTAAAGAACCCTTCAGGCAAAGATCTTAGTTGATATAGTTCATGCAAAGATTTTTGACCACATAAATTTGACGTTTCTATGATAGCGTCAACAATATGCCCCCAACAAACAATTTTACAATAAGTTAAACACATTTATATAATTATATTCTCACGTTATCATCCTATTTATTTTGTATCATTTATATTTCCTTAATGATTGCCTATATCCATTCTTCCAGTCTTAAAAAAAAACGGCAATAAAAAAATTAGTTTGAAAAGAAATCTTCAATTACCCAACAAAACTTATACATCACGTTATGGGTAACGTAAGTCACTAAAAAAAATCACTTCGAGAAAAACAGATTTTCTTAAAATCAATACGATGAATTTTGACTAAATATTACTTTTAATGTTACGTTTCGACTTACCCGACCTAGTCAGATGTCAAGCAGCGAGCGTCAGATGTCAAGCAGCGAGCGTCAGATGTCAAGCAGCGAGCGTCAGATGTCAAGCAGCGAGCGTCAGATGTCAAGCAGCGAGTGTCAGATGTCAAGCAGCGAGCGTCAGATGTCAAGCAGCGAGCGTCAGATGTCAAGCAGTGAGCGTCAGATGTCAAGCAGCGAGCGTCAGATGTCAAGCAGCGAGCGTCAGATGTCAAGCAGCGAGCGTCAGATGTCAAGCAGCGAGCGTCAGATGTCAAGCAGCGAGCGTCAGATGTCAAGCAGCGAGCGTCAGATGTCAAGCAGCGAGCGTCAGATGTCAAGCAGCGAGCGTCAGATGTCAAGCAGCGAGTGTCAGATGTCAAGCAGCGAGCGTCAGATGTCAAGCAGCGAGCGTCAGATGTCAAGCAGTGAGCGTCAGATGTCAAGCAGCGAGCGTCAGATGTCAAGCAGCGAGCGTCAGATGTCAAGCAGCGAGCGTCAGATGTCAAGCAGCGAGCGTCAGATGTCAAGCAGCGAGCGTCAGATGTCAAGCAGCGAGCGTCAGATGTCAAGCAGCGAGCGTCAGATGTCAAGCAGCGAGCGTCAGATGTCAAGCAGCGAGCGTCAGATGTCAAGCAGCGAGCGTCAGATGTCAAGCAGCGAGCGTCAGATGTCAAGCAGCGAGCGTCAGATGTCAAGCAGCGAGCGTCAGATGTCAAGCAGCGAGCGTCAGATGTCAAGCAGCGAGCGTCAGATGTCAAGCAGCGAGCGTCAGATGTCAAGCAGCGAGCCAAGAAAAAACGAGCAATAATAATAACTAGCAATCACATCACAAAACCTATCCAACGACAAAGGCAATATTTAATCAAGTTGAACTGCGCAACGTTTCCCAATTAGTAGCTCAACTCTTAAATGCTTTGCTCCCTATGAAATTGCCTTTAATTTGAAATCTAATTAAATGCTAATTAGAGTGTTACATAATTCCTAGCACGTTTTAATTATGTTTATGTAACAATTTAGAGAATCGCTATGGATTTTAGTACTTTTTCAGAAAATTTGTTTTTGTACAGTAATGTAACGTAGGCTGGAACTTTGCTTTCTATCCTTTTTAAAAAGTTCTAAATAAATGGAATTCGAAAATGTACACAAGTCTTAGGAAAACATAGAAATGTGAACAAATATCAAGTGCATACGTTTTCCTTCATTGAGTTTTATTTTATGTAGAACAAGCTACTTAATTTACTTTGCACAATCTAAATTTCAACTTTCTGAACCCCGCATGCAGTGATTTTATAATACCGTAAGTTTCACCCTTTCCGCTAACGCCAATCTTTCCTCTTCATTAGCCTTAAGCTGGCATAAAGTATTAAATTTAAAAAAAATAAAAAATAGTTTAGTAACACATTATTGGAAATTACCATTAAGAAAAAGCTTTCAAATTGAAAAGCAGTTGAAATTTCTACCCGGGCTGATTAAATAACTACTAAAAAGATTTATTAGAACACGTTTTAAGGATTGACTTAAACTTGAATATATATTCATATACCATAACCAAAAATTTTTTCTTGGGTATGTTTACACAAGTGCAGTAGCTGTAATGTTGACTTGTTATACTGCTGCATTAGTGCTTATCTTGTTATGGCGCTACTAAATAGAAAAAAGAAAACGAATAAACGAGTTAGGAGTCCAACCATGGATACAAAGGAGATAGATACTAGGTGCAAATGTCACTATTATTAAAGAACTGAATTTGGAAGATCGTGTTTCAAATAAACGATTTTTAAGAATGATTGTTTTTTAAATATCGGTTTTTGAAAGCATTAGTGTGGATGTTGTACCAACACTCTTTTTTTCATATTGTACAATTAATGTCTGTATTGCTTCAAAAACCGATGAATTTATCCATCGTTTTTGAATTGTATACAACGGAAGGAACGGATGAATAATGTGACACAAGAGGAAATGACAAAATTTTAAGGTTATACATATGTCAACCTCAAAAAGGTCTGAAGTCGTTGTCAAAGATTACAATAATTCGAGCTGATGAAATACTTACTAAAAAAACGATTAGAACATGTTTTAAGGGTTGACTTAAACTTGAAAAATAAATTAGTTATACTAATAATTTTGACACTTTTATTCTCAGGAAAATCCGCTTTAAAATTACATTAATTGGAAATTTAAAAGTAATATTGCAACTTTGTCAATGATGGTAATTTTTTCAACAAAATGTGTTTGTCCAACATTAATAATCTAAAATACAAGAAGTACGGGAATAACGGGAAGTTAAATAAAACTGAAAACATAACCTCAAAATGACTACGAGCCAAAGTAGATAAGGTGTTTTTCGTCTTTTATACGAACAACTAATTAAAAATAACATTTAATAATCTAACTAACACGGTTGTTGATAAAAATCTAACTGATACAGGTGTCTGTGTGAAACTTAACACGGCTTTTAACGAGAGTTACGGCGGTGGTAACGAAGTGTTCACTAGAAGAACTAACAAGATAATAACTGACTTATTGTAATGTGATACCGCGCACGAGCAGTACCTCGGTGGGTGACGTTGCGTACTAAATCTAGCATTCTCCGCAACAAAGTAAACACCAATGACGTCAAAATATAGTTTTGCTAAAATTGGCTTAAAATCATAGATTGTCGTAATAAATTTAATTTTCGCTGGTGAATATCTCTAAATTCGATAACAAAATGCATGAATTGTAAATCACACATTTTGTAAAAGTGCCAATATTTTACAAATACTCATTTAAAAAGTCGTAAGACTGATAAATTTTTAGAAAGCTTTGCTTTACTGTCGCAATTACAGTTAAGCTTTCCACTATCTTACGTTCATTATTTTACGTTTGCAAATTCTATTACAACATTTTAAATTAAATTTACCGTGATAATATTTCGCTTTAGCATATTCAGTTAAATTTTAAATATAATTGTGCAAGTTTTAACTCTAATTATAGTAATTGAAAGTGATCATAGAAAAGAGAAATCAGAGAGAGAGAGAGAGAGAGAGAGAGAGAGAGAGAGAGAGAGAGAGAGAAAAGGAAAAGAAATTGATTGATTGTATTTATTAAGGGGCAAATTTAGGGCCATCAGGTCCTTTTCCACTTAACCCTAAAAACAAAATAAAAACAAAAATAAAATAAATATACATTAATTAGAAACAAAAAATAGGTGTCATACTAAAATAACAGTAATAATAAGAATAATAAATACAAATGGAATTATCTTAAATCAATCTAAATAAAAAATATAAAAAATTGTTGCAAAAGCAACAATTCTTTCATAAAACAAACAATAAATAGTGAATTCAGTCACACCCCAAAGCTGGGTCATGTCACTTAACACGAAGTTTGATGTTAACAATTTCAAAAACTGTACGCTACCATCAACAGCCTTCATTACTTCAGGAAGTGAATACCACAAACGACAAGCGGATAAAGTAAAAGATTTACTAAACGTAAACGTTCGGTGTCTTTGTATTGTAAGTGAAGTGTAACCTTTTCTTGTGCTCTTTGTACTTATATCAGAGGTATAAACAAACGTTTCTGCCACGTCAGTCGATAATGCAGAATGTAACGTAATCAAAATTTGGTAGGAAAGCAAATCATTAAGTTTTAAAATTAAGTTCTTTTTAGAAATATGGTGTGACGTGCATGCAGTTTTAAACTGAATAAAACGTACAATAATTCTGTGTCAGCTATACCGCAGACATGAAGGAAAGAGAGAGAGAGAGAGAGAGAGAGAGAGAGAGAGAGAGAGAGAGAGAGAGAGAGAGAGAGAGAGAGAGAGAGAGAGATGAGTGACGTTATAATTGTATCACCGACAAACGATAGCCGTCGGCGTACAACATATTGACTGAAGAACCTACTCGTCGCATTACACCCTAAACAGAAAATGTCAGCAAAAACACTAAACCCAGCAAAAACATTTCGATTTGTAAACCTGATGCCGGTTTTGTTTTTAAACGAAAAAAAACAAACACAAGTCGGGTGTGTCCATAACTTGGTCCATTGCATTCCCACATGTCACTCTCACACGTAAAGTCCCGCGTATTGATTAAACGCCGCGTAACCTGAAGCCACGTCCTCCCTTCTACCTCCTCCACCCCATCATCCTCCTCCTCCCGACAAATATTTGTTTTATTGTAAACTGCAACGGTATAATTAGTAATCTCTTGCCGGAATCGTTTATTACACTAATTCAACCCTGATGAATACTACTTTATCCGTGAAAGTAAAGTAGCCGACACAGAAAGTTTTTTGACGTCACAAATTTTAGATTACGCTTTCAGTGAATAACCTATATCTATCGCAAAATTTATTCGGTTAAAAATATTGTCAATTGTTTTACAGACTAACTAAATTATTCTTCTCAATATTTTGAAGTCGTATAAATATACGGACATGTGTATTTATACATTCTATGCTTTGGACTTTTAAACTTTAGCAACGATTTTTACAGATAAACAAATATTTCGTTCGTTATGATGCAAGTTTAATGCTTAAAAGTAAGTTTACCTTAAGCTTTATTTTTTTAAGAAACTAATGATAAAAATTACAACATTTGTGGTAATTTTAGACTTTGTTTGCTGTTGGGTTAGACATCTTTAGATGTTTGTCTTTGGAATCCAAATGGTTTTTTTATCATTAACAATAACAACAGATTTAAAATTAATGATTTAAGTCAGGTACATATAGATCGACGCAAACGTTTGTTAATTAACCGTATTAATTTTTGAAAAATTAACCGTCATTTTATTGCAAAATTAAATAAATAGTATAACGGGGTGTACACATAAAATTAACATCTATTAACGCAAAATTATTAGCTTATTTTACAAAAAAAGTTATTATTAGGAAAGACAAAGCTATTTAAAGAGACTGTTCCATTTTATGTGCTTATCATTTTATCCTAGTCTAAATGTTGATTATTGAGTACAACATAAATTATTTAAATGTCAGCTAGTTTATTTACAGGAAAAAATAGGATATTTGCAAAATTAATTGTAACACCAGACCTACGGTTAATTAACAAATACTGTAGTTAAGAAAGTAAAGCTATGTAAGCCATACGCCTGATCAAATTCTGTTTCTTTTTCTCCCAAGAAACCATTTCCCGAATATTTGGCAAATAATTTCTGGACACTCCGTACATTTTCCTTCTCTCCGTGTCTATTTTAACGAATGAATGAATACCTGCATTGTTCGTTGAATAAAACACTTTGTACATTCCAGTATTAAAATCTGGATAAATTAGCCAAAATACGAAAATGAACCCTGACCGCAGTCATATTAATTTTATTATTTGAATTCGAGTTTAAAATTTTAAAACATTAACTATGCAGGTTATAACACTGGTTAAAATAGAATTATCAAATCAGCTTTCCTAGAACGTAATACAAAAGTTACTAATTTTAAAAGTTTCTACTGGTTCTATTATAGGCCTATATGTTATATGTATTTTAGGCGTCCGAATAGAGGAAATTGTTTTCATGATAGCAGCTCTAATAAATTATTTTCAATAAAACATGCCAATAAATAGAAATATTAGATAATTCTGTTGGTAAACTCAGTTTTGAAATTACCATTGGTAAAATTGTCTACAAAGAATAAGAATCTCTCTAAACTAATCTGCATTGAATTAAAAATTGTTTACAGTTTATAATATGGCAGTAGTCCTTACCACACGATGTAGTGTTTCTCCAGAAACTTCGTCAATTAAAAATAAATCGTTATCACCTATTTTCATAAACTATCTATCCATTGACTTCTCAGAAATGACAAGCTTTATAGATTTTTTTTTGTAAAGTATGTTTACCATTTCTTAGTGGCACTTAGACTAAAAAGGATGGGAGATCGACGTTAATGGTAAATGAAAAGTTTACGTATTACCAAGTGTCGAACCTGCGATATTGAGGTGCGCAAGTTTGGACACAGAGTGACAGTGCTTTAACCACTTCGAGCACGGCGGTCCATTGAATTTGTTTTATACTGTACTTGAAGTTATTGTATTTAGGAATTTGAATGCACAGGTTGATTCTGATAAAAAGTTCCTGCATGAAAAGACCAGATAACTACAATAACATTGACACTAAAATACCGTAAAATGTTTACAAAATATTCATATAAGTAACGGTTTAATATTTTACTCACAAAATCGCAAATTTATACAACGTATTTGTGGAACAGGGTGTGTCTACGTACAGGTATACAGTGGGCCTACAATACGGTATTGTGTTCCATTGAAGTATCAAATAACACCAACACGTTGAACAAAGTATCCCGGGCAACACGTGCGTTAGAGTGATTGGTTCATTACTGAAGATATTTTCCCGTTTGTTTTGTGTTACCACGCCCCCTCCGCATCTGGGGTGACGGGCAGTAAAAGATAATGTTTTGTAATTTGTTTTATTTTACTATATTCTACACGAACAATTGGATTTATATCATATAACACAGTTTATTATTTTTTTGCCGTTAATAATTCGAAAGTATGTAAAAGTGATGGTAATTTGGAAAGTAAGCTAATTCATAACTTTAGTAGAGAAAATAGCTAAAATAACGATTATTACAGTATGAACTGGAATCATGAAAAGATCACTGGTGACTGTCAAGATTACTTAAGGGGAGTTGGTTGAAAAGTAATTTCAAAGTGAGAAAAATCAACCAAATTTTGGTTGATGTAGGATCAAAAAGTTCCCGGAATTGGACAATGTAAATTTATTGAAAGTACTTACAATCTTTCAACCTCATTTTGCATCAAAATATTCTCCTCCTTCATACACTTTTCCACCGTTCATAAAACTGTTGTAAAATTTCCTGAAAGCCATTTTTGGAAATTTAGTTTAGCTGCTTCTTCGCCTTTGTCATCAGTTCTTGAGAATTAGCAAAACGCAAATCAATGTCCCTTCAATGTCATTTTCAGTCGTGAAAAAATGAAAATCAGGAGGTAAAAAACATGGTGCTTCCTATACGACACTCAGAAGAAACGTCAGTCTGCTGAATGGAAATCAAAAACATGAACAAGAAAGGAAAAATTTCGCTTGGACAGAAGCCGGGGTATAACGATGTTAAGGTGTTTATTACCAGAGCTTGATTCACTACTTTTTTATTCCTGAAGGTAAAATGGTTAACAAAGAACTGTAAACGGAAATCCTAAAACGGCTACGAGATGCTACGAGATGAAAACGATCTAATGGGCAAGGATTTGTTTTTGTTGCATGACAATGCCCCGTCACATCGATCGCTGATGGTGAAACAATACCTTGCCCAAGAACAATGCTGCCACTCTGGAACACCCTACCTATTCTCCCGACCTTGCACCACCAGATTTTTACCTGTTTTCACGACCGAAATTTACAATTTGCTGATCCGCAAGAGGTGGGGGGGGAAAATGCAACGAGACGGTTAAAAGAAATTTCCAAGAATGGCTTTCAAGAGTGTTTCCAATAATTATGTGAACGGCAGAAGAAGTGTACGCATGCAGGCGGAGAGTATTTTGAAGGAAAATAAGGTTAAAATATTATACGTACTTTCATTGACCAATTCCTCCTTCCTTGGTCAGTGGCAGGAGATCAACTCTCCCCAGATAGCGATCTTGTTTGCTGTTAAAAACATTTACAATATATGTTTATATAAGTGGCTTTATTGCGTCTTGTCTAGGTGAGGAATGAAGATGTGGGTTGGGCTTGGATTTTATTGAGAATTTATAATTTGAAGAAAGTGACTATGTGAGTGTCACATGAGTCGCTTCATGGAGGTTCGTAGACTAGATACAGAGGCCTTTTTCTGTATCTTAGTTGGGGAGCGGGATCTGTCACAATGGCGGACAGATGCGCGTGCGTGGAGCTTTCTGCTCGCGAAACTAGATTTTTGGTGAGTGTGAGGGTATATTCTTCGAGTGTGAGGACTTTAAGGCCGTGGCGTATGATCTCGTTTCTGACGAACCACGGAGATTCAGTCAGTAAACGTAGGGAGCGGTTTTGGAAGGATTCCAGCCGTTTCCTTCGAGAGTTAGAGATGAGGGAGTACCAAGCCGGAGCTGCATTAGTAAGAATGAGTCTGATGTACATTTTATACATAGTCAGCCTGATTCTTAGTGGTATTGGGCTTTTGTTGGAACTTTTAGACCCTTATATCGGTTCTGAAAGACCCATGAGCTCGAATAATTGAATTATGCAACTGTTTCCATGACGATAAAGAAAGGAATTCTCCAATAGTATGAATATCGCACTATTTAAAATTACATGTCTAACAAAAAAAAAAAAACCGAAATATATCCAACAAAAATATCGCTTTAACTGTTAAGGTTAAACATAACGTTTAATATAATGTTTAACATAACGTATACGTCCATTTCTGTATATTCAATAGATTTTTCTGCAGTTTGATTAAAATCTTATCAAAATTGCAAACTCTGATACATACATTTTATATACGTACTCACGATTTAAAAATTTTAAAGAATCTTCAGAAATAGGTCGCAGAAGATGTTGGGTTCTCATTTCAAGATACCGGATCTGAGTCTTACCATGATGACTGTTTTAGTAGCTCATTTTCCGGTGGAATATGTCATCTACTATATTTGAACTAAAGACATAGGACATTTATTGTAATTTACAAATCAAAAAATCTTTACTTAAATAAATGAATGTTTCACCCTGAATCTCTCACAAAAAGTGATAGTAAGGTAATAACTAATGAGAAATTTTAATATTTTATAGACAAAATTTTAAAAAAATGGCCTAAAACTAATACTGTTATAATTTATCTAATTTATTCTGTTTATTAATTAAAAGAAGAATGCAATAAAGTACTGATCACGTATAGCCTCATAAAGTATGTATGGTGAAACCATAAATATGTTTTTTTTAAATAAAATATTAAACTACAATAATTAAATAGCTAATTATAATAATAAAATTAAAAAAGTAGATAATTTACCAGCGTGACACACATACACATCATCAGCGCGTCACATCAAGAAAAACTAGGCGCACAAACATGAATAGTTTACGTGCACTTTTGTCATATTCCCCGCCTAACTCGCTGTTGCTGTAATTATGCCGTCAGTTAATAGTAGAGGAAGTTCATCTTCGCTTTTGTCTGCAAAGACATGTAAAGCAGGTTGAAGTAAAACAGGAGTTGCAGTAAGTAACTCGTAAAATAATATTAATTTTACATTCAAAAAACGTTTTTGTTTCATTTTTCAATGACGAATTTGTATAATATTGTTTGGCTTTAGAAATGTATTTATTTTTTTTTGTCATTAATACTTGGGCTTTGAAACTACCTTAACAAGACTAGAAAATACGCCACTATTGTCAATATGTATGAACATTGCTATTATCAAACATTTTAAATGAAATTTTAAAGTTAATTTTTAAACGATTAATTCGAGCAGTTTTTTTAACATATTTTGAAAGGTTTATTATTAATAACTGTTATTAAAGTATGAATATTTTAAAAGAAAACATTTTAAAATTAAACATTAAAATTAATTTTTAAGTTACTAAATCAACTATTATTTTAGCATATTTAAGACGGCTTATTAATATTAGTCTGCCAGTTGCCAAAATAATATTTTTTTAAAAATAAATACGAGTATTATTCGTTTGAAATAGCACAGTATTTAAAGGTTTATTGTAATAACTGTTATTATAGTACACATATTTTTAAAAGAAAACATTTAAAAGTAAAAAAGTAGTTTTTAAGTTATTTAATTAAATATTTTGTTAACATATTTAAGATGGATTATTAATATATGTCCGTCAGTTGCCAAAATACTATTTTTAAAAAATAAAAACGAGCATTATTCGTCTGAAACAGTCAGTTTAAAGTAGGCTATATTCCAACAATCGCACACCATAACACTGTGCTACATAGTGTTAAATTAAAACATTTTAATTTTCTTCATAAGCTAGGAGAAGTCTTTAGTAAACACGTTTGTGCAATTTATAATTAAAAGTTGTATGTTTTATGATTTCAGCATGGACAGGCTATGATTGGTTGGACTTTGAGCGGCTGGGCGCTGCTCCTACTTCCGGCAGGTAAGTCAGGGCAAAATATATTCTTAAAATTGGAATTGTACTAAAACACGACTGTTAGAAAAATCTGTCTTACTGAAATTTTAAAACTAAAAATGCCCATTTATGAAAATTTCAAGGATCATTACGATGAAAATGATGTTAAAAATTAGAGTATAACAAAAACAATTTAGTTCAAGCTGGTCTGGATGTGTCGGGAGAACCTCAACGCTCTGTCCCTGTGTAACCGGGTAACTCTTTACCAGATTCCGGGACATAAGGGAGTTGAGGGTAATGATGAAGCAGACCGACTGGCTAGACCCATCATCTGCATCTGAGTTCATCGGACCTGAGCAGGCTTTAGGGATCTCTCTGTCGTTGGATAGATTTGTTACTAATAGGTGAATTAATAAGCAACACCAGGCAAGATGGAATAACCTTCATAGGCATTCCCATAGGAGGCGCCTCTTAAGCATGGTTCCATATGGAGGGCTTAAAGCGCCAGCAGACGACTTGGGCAGAGCACAACACAGGAAAATCATTGAGCTTATTACTGGGCACTGTGGTCTGAGGGTATACATGAACAGGATGTGCATGGTATGTACTATGGTATGTACCGTGGTGAAACCGTGTGTAGATTGTGCAGGAAAGAGGAAGAGACTAAAAGACATAATCCTTTATTGTGAAGCTCTTGCTGGTAGGAGCTAGGGGTTTTGGTTTCCAGGACCCTAGGGATCTTCAACAGAATGAGCAAGTTAGTGGATTGTTGGACTTACTAAGAACGTCAATCTACTAAGTACTCAAGAGTAGTACTCTTAAGTAGTACACAAGAGGTTTAGTTGCACAATAGTTCTGTTGAACGCAGTGCCTGGGGTTGTATTATCCCTTCTTCTAGTTTGAATCTAATCTAATACAATAATAAAAACGTTATACTTTTTTTAGTAATTTGAATTTTCCACCATTTTACTTATATCAAATATTTAGCCACCTTTAAAATTTATCTAAAAACACTTTTTGTTGGTAGCTCATTTCATTTTATGTGATAATGTTACTCGTTCAAGGTTCCGGACCTCACTTTACAATGACAGTTCCAATAACTCATTTTCTTATAGAAAGTCGCTAAACAGTAAACCAGTTGATAGTAAAACAGTTGATCTTAAAATCACGGTAAACTGCTATAAAGAAAAGAAGTTTATACATGCGTGAGAGTTTTCCCCTAGTAAGAGACTAAATAATTAACAGATATTGTTAAAGCTTAGCTTAGGTCAAAAACTGTTAAAAAGTATAAAATCCTCAAATAATCTTTTTTAAAATAATTCTATTTTTAAACAATTTTTTAATATGAAAATATTTGTGCACAATTTATGCTAAATTTTGACTCAAGCATTTGAAAAAAACTGTTAAATTTATAATTTCCCAAAACAGATATATTCGGAGTAGTAAAACTCGTACCAGATCATGGTAAAACGTAGCGACTAACTGGTTACCTACTGATATATAAATAGAAAAATATTCTGTACATATTTCAAATATCGATTTTGAAAATACGAAGATTTATATTGCACAGAGATCAAAGTGGTCCGAAAATAAAATTAATTAATTTATTGAAAAATTTCAACAATTATATAATGGGATGTACTCATAAAATTAACATATATTAACTTCAGACAAATGGGCAAAACTATTAGCTTATTTTACAATAACAAAAAAATACATTATTAGGAAAGAAAAAGCTTGTTCCATTTTCTGTGCATATAATTTTAACCTAGTCTAGATGTTGATTATTGAGTACAATATAAGTTATTTAAAAGTCACCTAGTTTTATTACAAGAAAAAACGTAACAGCAGGCCTACGGTTAATTAACAAATAATAGAACCTAATTAAGCTTACATAATTAGTTATGTTTCAAACAATATCTTTTAGTATTTTTTTTAGTACAAGTCATTTTTAACAACATTAAAAGCCATTTTAAATAACATAAAAATCATCAACTTATAATCACTTTTAATAAATGTCCTCACATGGTTGAACATAGTTGATTGCATGGTTGATCACATGGTTGGACATAGTTGATTGCATGGTTGATCACATGGTTGGACATAGTTGATTGCATGGTTGATCACATGGTTGGACATCGCCTTGGTGGCCTAGTTGATAGCGTACTATCGACTATAAGCGTATATATATAAGCGATATATATAAGCGTACTATCGAGGACCCGGGTTCGATTCCCGGCCAGAGCTTGGCATTTTCATACGCTATAAATCATTCCATCATCTGCATTAGCCCAAGTGTGCACAATAGTCGGACGTTAAAAAAAAAAAAAAAAAAAAAAATGGTTGGTCATTTTTTTAACTCGTGTCATTTTTAGTAATATTAAACTCTTTTTAGAATTATACATCTCCTATTTGATAAAAAAAGTCGTACATATTCATCAAAAAGCATATTTTTTGTAAACTATTAGTTTTTTCGTGATATCGAAAGGTTTTGAGGTTATGTTTGGTGATTGTTATTGACTGCAAGTGTAGCAAGCAATCGGTAAAGCCCTAGGATATGAATGTGCGTTACGATCGGGGCTGACTTTTAAGCGGGCAGGGTGTCCTATATATTTTTAACGCATAATTTAAAAGGGCTATGCACTTTTTTTAAATTCAAGTTGAATGAAGAAAAACTTACAAAACAATTTCTTACAACTTTTATATTCTGGACTTTAATTAGCAAAACTATTATAGCAGAAATTCTTAAAATTTGGTTCGGAAGTACCACTAATGTTTCTTAGAACTTGGTTTGTAAATTATAGTCCTAACAACATAACATTTTTAGCAAATTATATACGTCAGAGTTATTGTAATCAAAAGCCAATAATAAAATCACTTTACAAAATATAATAATCTTAAGCCCTTGGTAGACTGTATTGTGTAGCTTTTTTTTCAATATTTCACCCACCACTAAAATTTATTATGGGTCTAAGTTCCTAAACTGATATCATAGTTACTAACATTTAGGCTACTAAAATTAATTTACATTCAATCGAAAACAATTTACGAGTATGTTGGTTAAAACATTATCTCTTCATTGATATTATTTTGAAAACTTGTGCTGAATTGGTAAAAAGTCGAATTGCTTTTACAGAACGAAAGCAGCTAGGCTAAATTAGAACATCAAATTAGTAACATAAAACAAAGCTCTACTTACATAAATATGGCATATTCTGAATGATTTAAGGTTTCTAAATTACACACACACACACACACACATATTTATAAGCACTGTACAAACACATAAATACAACTTAAACACACGAAATAAATATTAAAAGAACAATAACGCACGTTAATAAACTAATAAGTTAACATAACCTCAAATCTGCAACGCACAATGTTAGACGAAGTTAACTACTGAACAATGAGAGTCGAGTTCTAGAACGTTTGATTGAAGCGATAAGAAATTGCCGTGGCATTGGTTGTGACGTACGCTTCAGGTATCAGTGTTTTTAGTGTGTGTAACTAGAAAGCTTTTACCAATACACTTAACATTTTGCATTAAAACACTGCACAAACTTTCTAACATTTGCGTTATTTTAATACATGAGCTTGTGTGTTTTGTTTTTTATCCGTTATTTTTGAAGAGAGAATAATAGTGAATGAATTATTACTGAACTCTGTTTTTTTGAAATTCCGTAAAAGTACATAGTGTACTGAACTCTCCGCGTAGTACAAATTTGTGCAGGTAAAATTTTAAGAAAATGAATTAAAGTTCAAATCCACTAATGGAGAGAATTTAAATAATTTCAATAAATTTAAATCCATTTAAAGGCGTACTAGATGATGGTTGTCTAATCCCAAAATAATCAAAATGAAACTCATTTAAAGCTGAAAAAACTCAAATATTTTGACAATAAGTGTTTTAGTGTCTGTCACCGTTTCACAATGTCAGCTTAAAATATTTTAAAAAATCTAAGAAATATTTGTGCAATAATTTATAGTACCTATAAATAAATAAATATTTCAATGAATTATCGTTATTAGAGAATTTGAAAACTGTCCATATGAACAATTTTTTTTGAAAAATATATAAATTTCAAAATTTTTAAAATAATAAGGTGAGTTGTACATCAAAAATTAAAGTAGACCTGCAATATTAATTAATTTTAAACATGTGTGTACTTCATGTTTTGTACAACCAACGACAGTTTTAAGATAGTAGATTTAATACTAAATTTCGGAGTTTTCTTAGGTTAAAATCAGCTACAAATATATGTATTTTTCAAAAAAATTAGGTTGTTTTATTTTTTTTACATATTTAACGCAAAACCGGAATGAAAAAGAAATCAATACCATTATGAAAACATTCCAAACCCAATGGATGTTTAATGGAGACTAATTATTCATAACTAATCATAAATAATTGTTGAGATATTCAAAATTTAATAACTGAAATTTTACTTTCTTTAGTACATTATAATGCGTGACATTATCTGTTAAAATATATTTGAAGCATTTTTTTCTATTTACAGATACATTACATTTACATCCTAAATTAGCTAGTTTAATATATTGTAATAACTAATTTTACTAAACATTCTAAAGTTATTTAAATGCCTGTTTTAGCTACTAAAGGCAATTTTCAGTAAAACTTTAAGAACTTTTAGTTATGGTTTGATTTAGTTAATTTGGAAAATTCTGATGCTAAAATAAGATTACAGTGATAATATTAAGCTTCATTTCAATATTTAATTTCTGAACTTGCCTCGTTTAGTACACTGGAATGGTTGGTTTAGTTCATTTAGGAAAAGTTAATGTTAGAACTACCTCTTCGAGGAATTAATGTTGAACTTAGCAGTTAGTAAGTATTAAGGCTGAAATTAGAATATTTAAGTACTAAGGAAAACTACTTTAGAAGAATTGTATACTGACATTAGATCTTTTAGGATTTTCGAAGGTTAGAAGGTACTAATGTACCTAACCTAACATTAATGCAACTAATGTTCATTAATGTTGCATTATATTTGAATATTATTTTACTTCCACGAAGCATATTGTTAAGACATAATGTCTCAAAATGATTTAAGGCGAAACATATGTCATTGAATAAAAAATAGTTTTTGTAAAACTATATAAATATTCTAATTTTCCTAAATATCATAGAGTTTTACCAAGTACCCGAATGTTTGTTAAATATATTATTATTTTAAATTTAAAAAAGATTAATTTTTTCTCGTAAAACTTTCGAAATGAGATTTTACTAATATAATAGAAACGTATTTCTAAACGACTCTTAAAAGATACGATTTGTTATTCTCTTTTAAGTACTACTTGTTAAACATTTAAAATAATCTTTTTTATATACTTCATGATAAACTCCGTTCGCAACACAACGGTTTCAGTTCGAATCGATTTGTTTTATCGATAAATTTCATTGTTGTGTTCTCGAAAAGAGATACATTTAACTGTGCATCGATATGTCAATAAAACGTAGCTTTCATTTGAATACAAGTAGCTTGTTACTGATTGATTTACATATTCATAAATATTAATAAAGACATTTCGATTCGGTTCGCCATCTTGTAATGGAAATATTGGATGAGAGATTCATACATATTCCGTGCAATTACAGAACGCGTCATATCTGTTAGGGAAACGTTGGTTAAACCACCTCCCCTCCTCTCTCACTTTACTACCCTCATATACCGGCTTCTGTTTTCTGTGGCGAGTTCGTACTTTGAGAATTATTGTTTAGATTTTTTTTATTTTTACAAATTAGAGATTGTTTCCATTGCACCATTCTGTAATAGGAAAATAGTTTAATCAAATAGATTGTGTAAAATCATTTGTGAAAGACTTATTTATTTGTTATCCATTAACTTACCGACAAAAAATAATAAAAATCCCTATTATTTTCCTAAAATTATGTGTTTAAAATAAACTGAAAAAATACAAATATCGGTAGTTAAAACATTTAAAAAGTATATTTTTAAGACCTTGTTAATTAAGTACTTATAGACTTATAACTGATCTTAAAAAACGCAAATCATTATTAAATGATTTCTCCTAACGCCTTAGTAATCAGAGATAAAACGTGAACAAATTATTATTTAAATTTGAAAATTTAATTTACAATATTTTCACTGTTTTGTACCGTTTGTACGGTTTTGTTGAATAATAATTTATATTTTAAATTATAACAATGTCAGCGTATCAAAAAGTTCGTGTGTCCAATTTATTTACTTTAAGGAATTCGCTTCAATATTTTTTTCCTATCTGGATATATTACATAAATATCAATCATAACATTGTTAGGAATAAAAAGTTTTAATTTTTATTAGTTTCAAATATTGTAGAGAGGTCACAACCAAAGAATGAACACTGTTGACAAAGATGCAGAAAAATGACGAAACTGCTGACATACTGCCTGTTGCAATAAGCAACAAGGTATGTAGATCAGCAGTTTAGGTAAAAGTTTGGGGTAGAAGTAGGACGTTGTCGGTCGATTATGGGGGGACCGGAAGGTCAGTCGATTCCAGGTGAGACCGAAGGGCTGTAGAAAGTGCTTCAAGAGGACATTCCATCGAGGCTGTGCTGAGGAACAACGAATCAGCAGTCCAAGTAGTACGTAGACAGCTTTTGCATACACTTATTCCCCAATGGTTTAAACAAATTGGGATATGGGTTTCCAGAGAAGATCTTGGGAGTTATTTCAGGGGGAATATTTTGATAGAGTAATACAATAGTGTTCATTAGTGGGGTTATCAACTGTACTTGTAACTGTAACAATATAAGAATGATGTAATATAATTAAATGCATTAAAGGGCTTAGTTGAACCATCGATTCTTTAGAGATGGTTATGAGAGATTACGAATTCCTAACAACACTTTTAAACTTGAAATTATCTTCTCTCTGTATTTCGTAAAAAATTTAATGCAAAGTTAAAAAATTAAAAACTGTCATCCCTCTGTTTTAAATATGAATAATAATACGAACATAAATAGTAAAGGTTTTATATATATATATATATATATATATATATATATATATATATAAATTTACCTAAATAACTTCCCTGCAGTATAAAGTAAAAAATTACAGTTCATGTATTTCTATAGGCTATCTATAGGTATCTTTCGAGAACTAGTGGACAAGTAATGATGTTCGAGGTCTCACGATTCACTACATCGAATGTAATCTCATTTGAAAAATTCTATCGGACTGCAATGAATTAAGGAGAAAAAATATGTCAGATTTTTACTTACCAATGTTGCGTACAAATTTCGATATATCTCGAAAACTAATGAACATATCGTGTTGTATGATGGCTTAAAACATTGCTTATAGTAAGTCACAACCTATAAGCTCTAACTAAAAAAAACTATAAAGGTTGTAATGAGTAATAAAGAAGAAGGAACCTTCACTTGGAAGGACATGTGAATTTGTCTTTTGCGACACCTGTTTTACAGCTGATCTTAATCTTGCCATTAACCGAATTACAGCTGATTAAACCTGTATACATTCTACCGAGTTACAGCTGATTAAACTCTTATTCACTTAGCCGAGTTACATCTGATCATATTTTGACGAAAACCTAAGAAAACAAAAGTAGAAAACGGATTATATTAAAGTTGACGTTAGGAATATTAAGAATTCGTAAAGCAAACAATTTATAATCAATTTAGTGTGGACTAAAATATTTTAACCTCAAATGTGATAACCATTACATTTATGATTAATTTATTATGTTTTACTATTTTCCTTGCGATTATTGAAATGATTTCCACTCTATTTTCTTTTTGGTAAATAAATTTTTCCTTTTCAGTATTAACGCTTCTTAAAATATAATATATCGGTACGTGGTTCAAATCGTAAGTAATTTGAAGAAAAGGACGGTGGTTGGGCTGCGTATTGGCGAAGGGCAGAGCCCCCTAGTTTCTGGTAAAACTGTTATACAGAGTGTCTAGTTACTAAGCAAACATCTTTTACAAACGTGTATCGCATATAGCTAATGCAAGTTGTAAGTAGATTGGTAAGGAAAAACAACTTGTAATAAATCCAACCGAGGTTTATCAATCACACAGCTTGGTCACGTGACTAGGGGTGCGGACATGACTGCGATACTGATGAGCATTTTCCTCACTCCCAAACCACCCCCATCAACTCCTTGCAGCATTATGTCTTTATCTACTCAGTTTTACAAGATTAAATAGAAGGGTATTATTATCTCTGTATAGGAGTTAAATATACAATACCAAAAACAAGTTCTACTTGTGTATATAATTTAAAAAGATTTTAAACTCTTTTAACGACATTTTGTTGTATTGACAGTACAATGTTTTTATTTGCTAAACATTATATTTAAAAACACACTTTAAATTTAAGTCAAGATTTTCGATACAATTTGTTTTGAAATTGTATGCTATTTTTTTAATACTGATTTTACAGGAAGGTTTTTTTAATTTATTACGTAATGGTAATGAAGATGTTTATTTCAACTCTACCGTTTCAAATTTGGTTTGTATGTTCTGTGTTTGTTTGAGACGTAGTTTTAGACAAACGCATTGATCGATTGTTTTAAATGTTGGTATGAAGCTACCTTGCATAAAGTCAGATTGAATTATGTATAAAGTTGTTAACCATTCATTTCAGTTTCAATATGGCGGCCTTTGATTTATCGATGACGAGTGTAGTTTTGGCTATTTCTTGTAATACTGGCTGAACGGTAATACCTATTATAATTTTGACCGCTTTGCAAGAAAGAACATAAAAGTTGCAATAAAGGTGATCTAGAAAATTTTTCTAAATATTACGGTTACCGGTTAAAATTGGCGGAATGGTTTTATAATTATTTATTCGGAAGTTTACCGTCATTTACGTATATGGAACCTAACCTAACCTAAAAATAAAACAAAAATAATCTTAGTCTAGATGTTTAAGTTTATATTAAAACGCTAAAGCTAAGAAAGTGGAATAAGAAAATGTAAAAGTAAATTGTTTATTTACAGTTTTTAGTTTTAACATTTTATGATAGGCATCATTTATTTTCTAGTTTTTATATTTTTTAACGAAACGTCCACACTCTCGAAAAGTCGTATATTTTTCTATATACACAAATAATGACCAATAATGTTTTATATATACAACAAATGTTAGTAAATGAAACAAATTTAAAAAAATATTTTTTTGTTAGAAAGTGATTAATTTTGATGAGGTTTTTTTTTCTTTTTCTTATGGGATTTTCCTTTTAATAACAGAATATTCCTGAAAAACATGAATTTCTATTTATTTGTTTTGTAAATTGATTTGAGTCAAATGTTAGTAATTTCATATTTAAGTGAAATTTTAACAGAATGCGTTGTTAAATTTTCTAACGAATGTTTTTTTCTAAATCTAATTTTTTTAAGTATACATTAAAAACAATCAATTTGCAATTTTTTGGCGTTTTGTAATTTTTAAAATATTTTATTCTACTTGTGATCTAATAAACAAACGTAATAGTTCCCTGCATTTAAGAAGATTTAGAAGACTTTGTGCTCCTTTTTTTAGAATAACATAATTTTAATATTTATGTTATTTTTTAGAGTCATTACATAAGACCTTTTTTTCTGTCAGTCACGCCCCCTTAGCACCTACAAAGTGAAATGATTTATATCCTGAATTTATTCTAGAATAGAATCTTGGCTTCTTCCTAGGTTATGTTAATTCCGCTCAGTTAAGCCTAGCACGATATAACCTGCAGCCTCCCAATCTCTAATTTTATTCTTTACAATTTAAATAGGCCTATGATTTAATTCAAACGTAACAGAATATTTTTTTAAATTTGAACTTCATTAATCAACTTTCAAAACTGCATAAATAAATAATTCAATTGTCAATTTTGAAATTAAAACTATAATGATGTTGAATTATATTTTCAAAAAGGTGTCACATAAAAATATAATTTATTTTTTAAATTTTCACTGATTTTTTTTACAGACTGACGAAGCGAAATATTTGTGTAATGGGGATTTTTCTTGGTTTGACCCATTGAATCTTTTAATAAAGTTTCGGACCTCATGTTTGCTAATTCAATTGAATAGTTCCTCGTAGGAAATAAAGTTAACGTCCGTTATCCTGATGATGACAACGGTCAGTGTGGACTAAAAACTAAATGGTGTCAGTAAGCAGTTTGAACAACGAAAGCTATTGGTGGACGGATTTCATTTTTATCAACGATAAACGCACAATAGGAACGTGTATTTCTTCGACTACTGAAATAAGAATAAAAATCAAAAAAATGTAGGGCACTTATATGAAGTCATTACTTGCCAAGACATATCTGAAGCATCAAGAAACAAGCTGCGACGTTTTACGTATTCACAATCTTTTTATATGGAGTACTAACCATGCATAATGACAGATTAGACAATACAAATACAGGAGGCATTATATGTGTGAATATATTTATGGATTTTGTATAGACCTTAGTCTGAACTCGTCAATAACGAATGTCGTGAGTACACTTGGGAAAGAGAGAGAGAGAGAGAGAGAGAGAGAAATTTCATAAGTGGTCAAAAAACATAAAATTGAATATTTTGTACATGATAAGTATCGACTCATTCAACTAACATTACATGGCAAAATGGACAATAAAGAGGACCTGTTAGATGTAGAAACTGCGCAATGGTGTGGATTTTCTCCGGTAGAAATTTTAGAAGGGCTGTCAATAAAATTGAAATAGATGTGCTATAGTTAAAGTCATAAATTGTTACCCAAAAGAAATATATTTCCTACATCAATAAGAGAGTTTCTAAACACTCTATATAATTAAAGCAACTTACAATTTGCTATCTCCATTTAATATGAATGTTGGTAAATGTAATAACAGTTAATTAAAGTAAATGTTTTTAATCCGGCTCCATTCCACCAGAATACAATAGCTGTGAGGTGTTTAAAATCCCTTGATTAGCAGAATAATCTTGCAATATCGTGACCACGCACTGTCTTCTTGTATTAAATCACGTCTCAACATAGCGTGAACTGTTTGCGGGGCTTTAAATTCGCCGCAAAGTTTTCCACATTAATTATTATAATTACCGTATCTTGTCTCTTTCTCTAACCACGGAAACTTTATCAAGCTGGGCACGCGATTGTCCCCATTGTTGAAGTGCTTTACTATTGTTAAAAATAAATTGTTAATCATTTAATAAATAAACAAAAGCAGGTAGGATAAATAATAATTTCACGTACGAATTGTAATTAGGGAATGAACTATCAACTGCGACCATTGCAAACGTATACCCGAGCGGGACTATTAAATTAACATGAACCTACCCCTTCTCTCTCTCTCTCTTTCTGTGTGTGTGTGTGTGTGTGTGTGTGTGTGTGTGTGTGTGTGTGTGCGTTTGCGTGTGCGTGTGCGTGTGCGTGTGCGTGTGCGTGTGCGTGTGCGTGTGCGTGTGCGTGTGCGTGTGCGTGTGCGTGTGCGTCTGCGTCTGCGTCTGCGTCTGCGTCTGCGTCTGCGTCTGCGTGTGCGTGTGCGTGTGCGTGTGCGTGTGCGTGTGCGTGTGCGTGTGCGTCTGCGTGTGCGTGTGCGTCTGCGTCTGCGTCTGCGTCTGCGTCTGCGTCTGCGTCTGCGTCTGCGTGTGCGTGTGCGTGTGCGTGTGCGTGTGCGTCTGCGTCTGCGTCTGCGTCTGCCTCTGCGTCTGCGTCTGCTTGTGCGTGTGCGTGTGCGTGTGCGTCTGCGTCTGCGTCTGCGTCTGCGTGTGTGTGCGTGTGCGTGTGAGTCTGCGTCTGCGTCTGCGTCTGCGTGTGCGTCTGCGTGTGCGTGTGCGTGTGCGTGTGCGTGTGCGTGTGCGTGTGCGTGTGCGTCTGCGTCTGCGTGTGCATCTGCGTGTGCGTGTGCGTGTGCGTGTGCGTCTGCGTCTGCGTCTGCGTCTGCGTGTGCGTGTGTGTGTGTGTGCGCGCGCGCGCGAGCTGCAAGTTAGTTACTAAGGAAATTCCGTTTAATGTTTTCAAAATAGCAGTAATTCAGAATCGTACACAGTATCAAAACTTTTTTTATTTAAAACACTGTGAAATTCTAATTTCACCTTTTTTTTGTTATTTTAAGGTGAAAAGCACATTGAGGCTATTATCGCCTCCCTAAATGTAAGTGAGAGTGTAAAGTATTAAAGTCGTAAGTGTAGTGTTGTAAGTGTAAGTGTGTGTTAGATTCGGGTACCGCGAGGGGCGTATAAATCCTCTCAATAGGTGCAGCTAGTCTGAACCCCCTCTGCGGGGGTTCACCATTTTAATCACCGTTATATTATCATTACTGATTACGGTGGTAGAATCAGATTTTTAAAAAGCCGCTTATGTGAATGTAAATTATTTCACGTCGATCGGTGTGCGTTTTCGTGTTTTTATTTGTTAAATTCAAAATTATTCGCGTATTAATATGTTCGATCTGGTGTACGTGACTTTTATAAATTTTAAGAATTTTGGTAATTTGCTTTCATTACAACAGCAAGACATTTGCTTGCCGCTATTAAACATTTGTGTGCTATTAAATAGATAATAATAAGTAGCATTATTAAATAGCTGGTAAATTGTCTTTGTTGCTAGAAAAGAAATCTAGAAAAATGTTTATATTTTTAACCTATAAATAGACCTATCTAAATGTAAAACTCGTTTAACGTTTGACCTATCTAATCTTTAAACTAGGGAAATATTAAATATTTTTCATAACAGTAACAGTGTTGATAATTTTCTTAAAAGTCCGCGTATTTTCTCTGCAGAAAACAATAAATTAAAAATTTTCTCGAAACAATATCACGTGTATTCTCAGTTAAATATTTGTTCGCCAATATAACCCTAGGCGTCTAAAGAAAAAGGCAAATAATAAGATTTGGCTGGCTCTTTTTTCAATGAAATACAATTTTGTCCTTAATATGATAAAATAACTGTTAGCAAAGGATGAATAATAGCTGTTACGGATAACGTATGAATAGTGAGGAGAACCGGAACCGGTAATTTTAAAATTATTGGCCGTAACCGTTAATCAAGTTGAACATTTTAATTATGTACATACACGTTTTTTTCTACCTTGTAACGTAAAATTACTGTTTAAAAATGGGTTCCTTTGAAGAAATTGAAACGCTTATTATGAAGAACAAATGTTAAATTGTTAGAATAACAACACTGGTTTCATTGTTCAGCTTATTTTAAAACTGATGTTTTGAGTTTCTCATTAACTATTATCAGTTTTGTAGTCTAATAAGTTAAAAATCATTTAAAAAAAAGTTAAAGTTTTTCATTTAAAAAAAAATTTTAAACAAATCTGACAGGCTTCGGTTTTTTTATTTACTCATTGACAATACATTTTTTATATTTCAAACTGTTATACAGTGTTAAGTTATAACCTAAGGTATATAGTTACATAATTATATAGTTATATAGTTATATGGTTATATAGTTATATAGTTATATAGTTATATAGTTATATGGTTATATAGTTATATAGTTATATGGTTATATAGTTATATAGTTATATAGTTATATAGTTATATAGTTATATAGTTATATAGTTATATGGTTATATAGTTATATAGTTATATAGTTATATAGTTATATAGTTATATAGTTATATAGTTATATAGTTATATAGTTATATAGTTATATAGTTATATGGTTATATAGTTATATAGTTATATAGTTATATAGTTATATAGTTATATAGTTATATAGTTATATAGTTATATAGTTATATGGTTATATAGTTATATAGTTATATGGTTATATAGTTATATGGTTATATGGTTATATAGGTATATAGTTATATAGTTATATAGTTATATGGTTATATAGGTATATAGTTATATAGTTATATAGTTATATGGTTATATAGTTATATAGTTATATAGTTATATGGTTATATAGTTATATAGTTATATAGTTATATGGTTATATAGTTATATAGTTATATAGTTATATAGTTATATAGTTATATAGTTATATGGTTATATAGTTATATAGTTATATAGTTATATAGTTATATAGTTATATGGTTATATAGTTATATAGTTATATAGTTATATAGTTATATAGTTATATGGTTATATAGTTATATAGTTATATAGTTATATAGTTATATAGTTATATAGTTATATAGTTATAGTTATATAGTTATATAGTTATATGGTTATATAGTTATATAGTTATACATAAGAACTCAGCTTTCGTAAACTGTAATAACCCTTTACCGTTTTTTTGTTTGTAGTTCTCGATTTTTTTAAAATTATTATTTTCTTCAGCTTTTTTTGTGGAATCTGATTTTCAAATCGTAATTAACTTTAAAATTTGCATTCAGTAGTCCTCGAAAGTGTTGCATTGCATTTAAAATAATAAAAGCGAGGTTTTTTATCGTAATTTGAAAATTTCGAAATCTACTTCACGTAGAGTTTAACGTTTATCACGATTTTGAAATCGTACTTTCAAAAAATTATAACAAAAAAAAGTAATATTTTTTTTTAATTTGGTTTTATAGATTTTAAAAAATTCATGCGTAGTTTAACGACGATTACGACTGTCAAATGATGTTTCAAGATAAAGAAGTTATAATTAACGATTTTAAATTATCGCCGTTTAAGATAAATTTTGTTGGGCCAACGTAATTGTCTAAATTATTAACAAAATTGATTTTTGCACCGTTTTGAACCAAACCGGATCAAAATCGCAAGGAGAGACGTATATAGAGGTCTAAGACGTATGTAATGTATAATTTACTCACAAAAGAATCTGATCTAGATTCAAGATCAGAGTAGGCCTACATTTCAAAAGTCCCGGACTGAGTTCTATTATGATGGCCGCCCTAAGAACTCATTTTCCAGTAAAAATTCGCTAGTATTTAAATTTTAAAATACTGTAAGTTTTCTAGTTGAAATAACTAAGTTTATCTCAAAGTTACAGCTGATTGAATACAAAATACTAACAACGTGGGCAAGTGTTATGCAGATATAACTCCCTCCCCCACCTTGTTGACATCATTCCAACTCTGCGTCAGTTGTTCACCCATTGATTTATTACTTCTCACAAATATAATAAATTATACTTGAGTAAGTATAATAAAATAAATAAATAACGAAGTCTATGAAAACTTAGATTATTTATTAGTTGTATTATGTTTATGTTGGATAAAGTTTGAGTGCCCAATTAAAATTTATATGTGTTGAACTGGTACTTATTTACAATTATTGTATGGTCGTTTGATGTATTTCACTTGACATTTAGGGGCCGTCAAGGTAAGACCCCGACTAGAATTTTCAAATAAACTCTAATTACTGTTTATTCTAGTATTTTAAATGTAATTTGAAGTTTATCATACTAATTTAAACTGATTTCGTGTAAACTAAACAAACAAATTTTATTTTATCAATGGTTTGGGCAAGCTACTTATTTCAAAAAAATTTGATCAGCCTTTTCGAAATGATGTACAATATTTATATTTGCTGGTCAGGATAAGTGCTCATTTCAAGGTCACATGTCAGGGTATTATTATGTTGTCTGTTCTAAATACACATTTGTCAATAAAATCTCGTTCCAAACCAAAATAAATAATGACTATTGAAATAATAACTCGTGAAATATTGAATTATTCAATTTTCAAAAAAATGTATCTTGCAGTAACAGTAGGCCTCGATGGCTTAGTTGATAGCGTACTGGGCTTTCACCCTGAGGACCCGGGTTCGATTCCCGGGTCAGGGCTTGGCATTTTCATGCACTATATCATCCCATTGTCTGCATTAGCCCTTGGGCTAATCTTCAATTATTATTCTTGGTGACTTGTGTGCACAATAGTCAGACGTTAAAAAAATTTTTTTTTAATGTAATAACAGTCAAGGTATTTACCCAAATAAATACCTTAAAATCCAAGAACAGAAAATAGAAATTGTAAAAGAGTTCAAATATCTTGGTGAATGGATTAGTTTGAATGCAGATGAGGGCTAGGCAATGGAATCCAGGAGAAACAAACTTGAATTGGCCTTCCAATTGACGAAAGAAACATACAATAAGAAATCCCTTTCATGGGGGTCCAAAATTAAACATTATAAAACAGTGATCAAGCCGGAAGCACTGTACGCAGCAGAAACATTAACCATGAATCGCATAGGCCAGATAGAAAAACTTGAAATAACGGAAAGGAAAATCTTAAGAAAAATTATAAGAACAAAATTTCAGGATAATAAGGTTGTATATATAAGAAATGAAGCTCTCTATAAGAAAATTGAAAAACTGTCCGATACTATGAGAAAAAGGAGAATAAATTTTTACGGCCATCTTCTTAGAATGAACTCCAATAGATTGACGAAACAGGTGTTCGATTTTTCCATAATCGTAAAACAAAACCGAACTGGTTTAAAGAAATTGAAAAAGACCTAATAGAATTAAAAATTACAGAAGATTCATTGTTTGACCAAACTGCTAAGATAATTACCAAAGACGAAAGAATAAGATTCCAAGATAAAGCCAAAATAAGACCTAAACCTGTCATTTCGGAAGAGGAGAGGAAGAGAAGATCGGAAAGAATGAAGAGCTACTGGGAACAAAGAAAAGTACAGCGCGCAAGAAATGATTGATTCAGCGTACCCCAAAGAGGGTGAAACGAAAAGAAGAAGAACAGTCAAGTGGTGTTAGTATTTCAAATAATAATTGAAGATTTTATTAAAATACCGTGTTTCGTTAAAACTAATTAATTAGTTTAAACGAGAAATTGTTTTAATTTTTCATATAGCTCTAGTATTCAATGATTATCGTGTTACTTTAGTTTGTTTTTAAAATTATATTGTTAAAGTTAATTGCATATATATTACCAGATGACTAGTTTCATGTTAATCTAAAAATATACGTTTTTGTTATATCGTTATTCATCGAATTCATTATTACTCAATCACAGCCATCGAGATAGTTGAGTTTGCTTGAAATTAAGACTCATGAAAGTTTCACAATTAAGGAAATAATAATTTATTAGTTTATCAATACTTCCTATATTATTTCAAAAATATTACTGAAATATAAATTATTAAAAATTCACTTTACTTTAATTTTTAAAATTGAATTGAGGTGTCATTGGAAAAATTGTATGGAAATAGATTTTAATTTGCTGTCACCTGTCAGGGTTAATATTTGCTGTCAGATCTGTCAGGGTTAATATTTGCTGTCAGATCTGTCAGGGTTAATATTTGCTGTCAGATCTGTCAGGGTTAATATTTGCTGTCACATCTGTCAGGGTTAATATTTGCTGTCACATCTGTCAGGGTTAATATTTAAAATAATCGCTGCACAAAGCGAATTTAAAATTAAAGCAATTCCCAAAATCAATGATATAGTTCTAAACTAAAAAAAATCTGAACTAAGTACTTAAAATATAAAAACTATTTTATGAATGTTTAACATTTTAGATAAAGGATAAGTTTCCATTACTAAGTACCACTTGGCATTTACATTGTAGTTTCGTGTACCACCTGAGGTAGGAAGGGGTTAGAGGTATAGAATAAATCATATTAGAGAGATCTGGATGTCTTCCTAGGAAAATTTATGAAATGTTTATGATGAAATGATGTGTTTTGAGATTTTTCCAAGCAAAATATGTGTGTTTTGTTTGGTAATAAATATTTACAAAAATATTATTTTGAACTGATATAAGATATGAGCCCATTTGCACTATTTTTGCTACAAGCAGAGCAGTAATGAATTGGAATAAGATAACATAAATTGATAGATTCATAGTCAAATCTCCTGTATAGAGAAGTGTCAGTACCGTTCCAGACCACAACCATGCTTGCATATACCACTACAATAGACACTTTAAAATCTTAAGATTAAAATCTTCACAATTCAAAATGAAGAGACACAGATGTTCAACAAAGAAAATGTCGTTAAATCAATATCATGGAAGATCCCTGTGTAATGTAAAGAGGAGTTACATTAATTATGATCTAATTATCATAACCAGCATTAAAATCCGTATAAAAAAGAATTTTAAATTTCAGGATCTTTTAGGAATTTTTAGTTTCAACAATTTTTTAGATAATCGGGAATTTTTAGTTTCAGGATCTTTAGGTCTCATTATTTTTCTTTTTTTCTTAGGTCTTATATTTTTATACATTTTTAGGCCTTACATGATGTCCGCATCTAACCAAACCTAACCTTTTTTTCTCCCTCATTCTAGGCTCTTCATGTATATTTATTTTTGACGCACCTACACCCTTGGAACAGCTATTCGCATTACTTCGGGGAGGCAGGCCATCTATCCTATATCATCAGTGCTTTCTCTCTCTTTTTCTTGCATCAATGTGCAGAAGAAGCGTTCTCCCGCCAGCCAAATGTCCATGCAATCGCTTGCCTTCTTATTGACCGTCCTCTCAAACAATTCTCTCTGCACTTGCCATCAATCATACCGAAAGAGAGTTTCTATGTATCGACCGTTTCACAAGAAAGGCATGTCGCGCTTCTCCTCTTTCCTATTCTGTACAAATAGCTGCCGTATTTTCCGTGCCCTGTCAGGATTTGCGTGACAAAGTAGCTGGTGTGACCGTGTCTTCGTAAGGTCCACTTTCGTACGTCCGCTATTGGTGTCCTAGTCCAAGTCCTGAGACCATATTAACTGCCATTCAAGCATAGTAGCTTCTTTATGGAGCTTCCTGTCTGCATTTGCCTCGCCTGTTTTAGTCCTCTCTATCATCAGGTATACTGGTGAGAATCCTGCAAATTCTCCTGCAACCTTGCTGGATGCAATTCTATATGCGCTACGGATTCTCCGCGCCATTTTCATATTTATGTTTTCTACCAGATTCCTACACCTGCCGCCCTCGACAGCCTCTCTCCATATTGGTGTTTCTTTTTACAGTTTTCCTTTTGGGTGAATTTTCAAGAATTAGTTTCACAATAGGTTAAAATTCCTAATCATTTTGAGATATCTAAATAACAGGTATTATTGTTAAAGTCTGTAGTACGTATTGGTTTTTTTAAGATACCAATTTTTTTGTGTTTGTACATTTTGAAAGTGTTAAATAAAGTGTGTATTTAATTTTTCCACATTGGTGAAATGTAATTTTCACGAATTTCGGATTAAAAAATTTAAAATTATTAATTAAACAATTTTGTCTTATTAAAACACCGTGGTTGCTAAGAGATAGAGTAAATAAAAATAGCAAGTTTAATGGTTATTATTATTGTATTTGGTGTAAATATTTTATAAAACTAAACAAAGTTATTTTATATCACGAGTATCGATACTTTGTATCCAATACTATCCGATACCAAATATCGTCTCGAGTACGACATCCGAACATACCTAAGGAGTGGTACACATAGTGGTTGCTATTTCCGTACATTAGTACAGAGAGTGCACTTGCATCATGATTCTTCATTTACCCGCCTTAGGCTCGGTCTTATTCGCCATCACTCTTTCCAAAGCTCTCACTACTCTCTAAACTAACCTAACCTAACATAAATACTTAAATTCATTTTTAATTGCTATTTGTTAAATATAACTAGAACGTAAATCAAATTATTCTGTATAAATCAAAATTACTTCATGAATTTATGCTTCGTATAACGAAAAAGTAAAATCAAACTTTTGGTGTAAGTTTTTGAAATGTTTCCACAATGTCACAAATAGCTTGACTGGGCACGCTGTTCAGTATACCTGAAATAACGGTAAATCTTACTGCTACGTCTCAGTATTTAAATTAGACTACTTAAATTAAAACCAGAGTTACAACGCGGCTACGTGTTACGTGACAATCTATAGGACACATAACCTGACATACCCTGAACCAACCTAACCTAAACACTTAAATTCACTTCTTAATTGAAATTTGTTAATTATAACTAGAACGTGAATCGAATTCTTCTGTATACATCAAAATTACTTCATTATTGTACGATTTGCATAGCGAAAAAGTAAAATCAAACTTTTAATATAAGTTTTTGAAATCTTTCCACGATGTCATAAGTAGCTTCACTGGACGCACTGCACAATGTACTTGAATAACAACAGCAAATCTTACGGCCACATCTCAGTACTTATATTAGACGACTTAATTAAATTAAAACCGGAGTTACAACGCGGCTACGTGCTACGTGAGCTACTCTACTAATACACTCAGACCCGCTACTTGTTATGCAGGGCTCGTTTTAGCACCGACGTATGTTTTCAGGGCTAGTTATTCTCCATCACTTTAAATCTTCCCTTGCATCGTACATTATTCCAGTCAGATAGCCTATTAGCGTATCGTGTTTTTTAATGTTTTTTTAAGTTGTTATTTAATCGTGGGGTATCGTTAACGATATTTTTATTTGAACATTTGCCGCCAATTTTTTGTTTGTACAAGGCATACAAGCGTGAGGATCGGTTATCTTTCTCAAATTCTTCGAGAAAAAAACACTCGACTATACTCTAAGTAAAAAAAAAAATTCAAACTTCCATGACTGTATTCATATTAAGTCATTTTACTAGACTTATATTACATATACAGGATGAGTCATAATTCTACGGACACGCCTTATAAATTATATAAAGGTGTTCTTTTGGACCTTTATATAAAAGGACGGACACCTTTATATATATGTACGGACACGCCTTATAAATTATATAAAGGTGTTCTTTTGGACCTTTATATAAAAGGACGGACACCTTTATATATATGTACGGACACGCCGTATATAAACGTGTTCTTTGGTCGGAACGAACACAGTTTACAAATTAACATGAATCTCAGGTGCCTAGTTTTTTGTCTGTCTGTTTGTATTCAATAATAAAAAGTTCATATTTTAAAAACTACTGAACCGACGTGAACCAAACTATGGCCAAACTGATAGAGTTTACCAATTAAAAAATATGGTTTAAAATTACTGTGGAAATTTTAAAAGGTTTAAATAGTTTAACTTAAATAACTCAAGAACGTGCCATTTACAAAAAATACTACAAGAATAATTTTGTTTATGAAATGCTATAACAAACCTAAACGATAGCTTAGGTTTTGAACTCGATTTTCATTTGCAAATAAAATAAACAGTCACCTAGAACCAAATCTCACAGTTACATTATTTTTTAAAAATAAATATTGTACTTAATCCTCGCTCTATATGTCTAAACAAGGTGTTTTAATACCGTCATAGTTGTACTGTACATAAAAACTCAACATATTTCAGATATTTGGAAGTTGTTATTCGTTTCATTGTTAGCTCATTGTGGAGAAATACAAGATGGGCCGTGCCCGATCAGGCAAAAATTGCCACTACGTTGTTTTTAATCCGGTTTGAAAAACTAAGATGTCATGAGATAACATAACATTTCGTAAACAAAGTTATTCTTGTATTTTTAAAAGGCTCGTTTTTTAGTTATTTAAGTTAAAATATTTTTTATTTTTTTAATAAAAAATACGTAGAGAGAGACAAAAAGTAGGCACCAGAGACTCGTGTTAATTTGAAAAATATGTTTATGTTGATTCAAAGAACTATTCTAAACGAGTATCTAGAGAATTACAGGTTATCTTGTATACATGAAATTAAGCAAAAAGCGATTTTTAATAGCTCGGGTAAGTTCGATTATCAAGCAAATGCGTTTAACTGTTTCTAAATGGTGGTCATTCAGAATATTTATAACTTTGCACAAGTCACCAAGAGAACAAAAAATCTGCACAACAGCTGACAAGGAAGCTTACCGAAACAGAGGCGTGTGCTGTGTAAAAGTAAAAGGCTGTAAAGAACTTAACAGAGTAGCCTAACTGGATCCAGTAATGCCATCAGCATTACTCTTTTTCTCAAATTCCTAGCCATGGATCTAGTGTTTTTAACTTTATTACTGCAGCTAATTCTAAGAACTAACAATAAGCATGTATCTAACAACATAATTTAACAAAATATCACAGTGTAAAAACACTTCAAAATACAGTCTAGGTTAACCCATCGGCGCTCCAAGTAGGCTATACTATGATGCAAGCTCAAAAAGCTTGGTCCTCTTGAGTCTTCTGTGTAGTTCATCATTATCAAGCCGTTTACACGTCTCCTCATTAACGTAAATTTTTAGGCGTCTCTCATGGCTTTGAGCGCAATTTTAATTTCTTCGACAACAATGGCCACTCTTAAATCGCTAGCAGATCGTGATTACAAACATACCATGGCGACAACAATGGCCACTCTTAAACCGCTAGCAGATCGTGATTACAAACATACCATGGCGACAACAATGGTCACTCTTAAACCGCTAGCAGATCGTGATTACAAACATACCATGGCGACAACAATGGTCACTCTTAAACCGCCAGCAGATCGTGATTACAAACATACCATGGCGACAACAATGGTCACTCTTAAACCGCTAGCAGATCGTGATTACAAACATACCATGGCGACAACAATGGTCACTCTTAAATCGCTAGCAGATCGCGATTACAAACATACCATGGCGACAACAATGGTCACTCTTAAACCGCTAGCAGATCGCGATTACAAACATACCATGGTGACAACAATGGTCACTCTTAAACCGCTAGCAGATCGTGATTACAAACATACCATGGCGACAACAATGGTCACTCTTAAACCGCTAGCAGATCGTGATTACAAATATACCATGGCGACAACAATGGTCACTCTTAAACCGCTAGCAGATCGTGATTACAAACATACCATGGCGACAACAATGGTCACTCTTAAACCGCTAGCATATCGTGATTACAAACATACCATGGCGACAACAATGGTCACTCTTAAACCGCTAGCAGATCGCGATTACAAACATACCATGGCGACAACAATGATCACTCTTAAACCGCTAGCAGATCGTGATTACAAACATACCATGGCGACAACAATGGTCACTCTTAAACCGCTAGCAGATCGTGATTACAAACATACCATGGCGACAACAATGGTCACTCTTAAACCGCTAGCAGATCGTGATTACAAACATACCATGGCGACAACAATGGTCACTCTTAAACCGCTAGCAGATCGTGATTACAAACATACCATGGCGACAACAATGGTCACTCTTAAACCGCCAGCAGATCGTGATTACAAACATACCATGGCGACAACAATGGTCACTCTTAAACCGCTAGCAGATCGTGATTACAAACATACCATGGCGACAACAATGGTCACTCTTAAACCGCTAGCAGATCGTGATTACAAACATACCATGGCGACAACAATGGTCACTCTTAAACCGCTAGCAGATCGTGATTACAAACATACCATGGCGACAACAATGGTCACTCTTAAACCGCTAGCAGATCGTGATTACAAACATACCATGGCGACAACAATGGTCTCTCTTAAACCGCTAGCAGATCGTGATTACAAACATACCATGGCGACAACAATGGTCACTCTTAAACCGCTAGCAGATCGTGATTACAAACATACCATGGCGACAACAATGGTCACTCTTAAACCGCTAGCAGATCGCGATTACAAACATACCATGGCGACAACAATGGTCACTCTTAAACCGCTAGCAGATCGCGATTACAAACATACCATGGCGACAACAATGGTCACTCTTAAACCGCTAGCAGATCGTGATTACAAACATACCATGGCGACAACAATGGTCACTCTTAAACCGCTAGCAGATCGTGATTACAAACATACCATGGCGACAACAATGGTCACTCTTAAACCGCTAGCAGATCGTGATTACAAACATACCATGGCGACAACAATGGTCACTCTTAAACCGCCAGCAGATCGTGATTACAAACATACCATGGCGACAACAATGGTCACTCTTAAACCGCTAGCAGATCGTGATTACAAACATACCATGGCGACAACAATGGTCACTCTTAAACCGCTAGCAGATCGTGATTACAAACATACCATGGCGACAACAATGGTCACTCTTAAACCGCTAGCAGATCGTGATTACAAACATACCATGGCGACAACAATGGTCACTCTTAAACCGCTAGCAGATCGTGATTACAAACATACCATGGCGACAACAATGGTCACTCTTAAACCGCTAGCAGATCGTGATTACAAACATACCATGGCGACAACAATGGTCATTCTTAAACCGCTAGCAGATCGTGATTACAAACATACCATGGCGACAACAATGGTCATTCTTAAACCGCTAGCAGATCGTGATTACAAACATACCATGGCGACAACAATGGTCACTCTTAAACCGCTAGCAGATCGTGATTACAAACATACCATGGCGACAACAATGGTCACTCTTAAACCGCTAGCAGGTCGTGATTACAAACATACCATGGCGACAACAATGGTCACTCTTAAACCGCTAGCAGGTCGTGATTACAAACATACCATGGCGACAACAATGGTCACTCTTAAACCGCTAGCAGGTCGTGATTACAAACATACCATGGCGACAACAATAGTCACTCTTAAACCGCTAGCAGGTCGTGATTACAAACATACCATGGCGCATTAGCTATCATTCTCAAGATTTTGTTTTGGAAACGCTGAATAATTTGCCTATTAGCATTTCCAGTACATCCCCGTAACTGCATGTCATATGACAATTTTTTTTATTTTTATTTTAAGACAAAAAGCACATTGATGCTATTATCGCATCCCTAAATGTAAATGTGAGTGTAAAGTGTTAAAGTCGTAAATGTAGTGTTGTAAGTGTAAGTGTGTGTTAGACTCGGGTACCGCGAGGGACGTCTAAATCTTCCCAATAGGTGCAGCTAGTCTGCAGCCCCTGCGGTATTATGCCCACATTAGTATCAGCACTTGTTTATAAAGTTTTAGCTTATTGTGCAGGGGCAACTCGGATTTTCTGCCCGACATCCAATACATCTTTCGTAAACTGATGAGGGATTTAGTAGTACATAATTTTTTTAACCGTTAAAACAATAGCCTTTTTTAAATTTAAAAATACGTATATTTTTAATTAAAATTTTGTTTATTATGGAGTGTACAGTATAAAATGAAAGAAAATTTAACAATTGCGTAATTATTTTTTTATTACAAATTGTAATTACGAGGGTTGATCAAATATAAACGAGACTGATTTTTGAAAAAAATTATTGCTTACTTACAAATTATTCTTGATACAACTTATTTTTCTACATAATCTCCCGCACGAGTAACACATTTTTCCCACCGGATTGGAAGTTTTTTAATTCCATCTTCGTAAAAAGTTCTCGGGCGTTCAATGAGCCATTGGAGCACGAAGGTCTCCACCGCAGAATCGTCTTCGAAACGCTGGCCTCCAAGCGCCTCTTTGAGTGGCCCAAAGAGGTGATAGTCGCAGGTTGATAAGTCTGGACTGTATGGGGGATGTTCCATTGGTTCCCAGCCAATTTGATCGAGTTTAAGCCTCGTAGCGTTCGCCGAATGTGGTCGGGCATTATCGTGAAGAAGAATGACGTTTCTCGCCGGTTTAGATTTCCTTTTCCTGCGAAAAAACTGTTTTGCGGCCTCTAAAACATCGCAATAATATTGTGCATTTATTGTGCGTCGTTGATGGAGGAAATCGACGTGAAAGGCGCCTTGATTGTCGAAAAATTCAGTGGCCATTACCTTCCCGGCCGATGAACGTGATTTGGCCTTCAGGTTTTCTACTGCTTCCCGTCCTTCGGCGAATTCCTTGTGCCAAGCAAAAACGCGAGCTCTTGACAGTTTCCTGTCCCCGTATTGAGCCGTCAATCTACGAAAGATTTCAGTCGGATTGACCCCCTCCTTGGCCAAAAACTTAATAATAATTCTCTGCTCCACGGAAACGTGCACTTCACTCTCACTCATTGTATAGTTTTATAGTGAAGGGTCCGAACGGAAATGTTGCCCGTCTACGCCCGTCCCAAACCTCCCAGGCTACCTGAAACCCCACCCTTTAGAGTTCAATGTCCAACGGAAAAGTTTTTAGAAAGTCAGTCTCGTTTATATTTGATCAACCCTCGTACAATAAGAACAAATAAAAATGTTTACGTTCACTTTATTCTTGCAATGTTTTCTGATCTCGGGCGGGGTGATTGTGCGCACAGGTTAATTAGTTTATTTACAAGAAATAATGATATATATATACATATATATATATATATATATATATATATATATATATATATATATATATATATATAATGGTAAATTTTGTTTTATGTGTAATTTTAACATATTTTTGTTTTTAAAATTAAAATATAATTTTTTTCGATACATTTCTGAAATTTCTGTAAAACTTTACCGTACAGTTTTTTTTTTGGCTTTTTATTTATTAATATGGTTTTCTCTACTGATAATTAGATTACAATAATATTATTCTTCCTGTGTCCACACTCATTTATTAAATTGTCATCTTTGATCGTTGTAATGCGATTAAATTTCATTCGCTTAATGCTTCTCAAAAAGTATCTAGTCTGTCTGATGATTCCAACATTACTAAAAATTCAATTTTTATCCATTGGTTTATTCCTACCTTACGTTCTACGTTTTCATTGGCTGCATTTGGCGCACTTTACTGCTCTTTTTGCTGATTGGTTCTTTAATTCGCATTCGCATTACATTTTACATATAGGTCTGTTGTCGATCAGCTGGTCTTACAGATACCTATACCTACATTATTTCAACTTGATAGCCTAAACGTAATATATAACTAGAAAATGTTTGTGCTATTACAACAGTTCTTTTGAAAGTATTAACAAAATTTGAATAAGATCTGATTTTCAAACGGTTTTCAGAATATAGTTTTTCTTGTTTGCGCTGTGTGCATGCGTGCCCTCAATTCGATAGTACCGATTTTTCGGACTGCGGATACTGTCGTTTCAACTCCCAGAGACGTCGCACGTTTCTTAGAAGAAACTCAGCTGTGACCGTCATATTTTTGCATTAGTGTGTTACTAATTAGAATTGGCAGGTAGGTTTTGGCCCAGAGGGGCGCTAGATCTTTGGGTCGTGAGCCGATGAGTACTCTACATCGGGCAGGTTACAGACGATATTTAGTTCTAAAGTCAGTGTAGTGGTACTACGCTAGTGGTACTATACTATGGTAGTGGTACATGCTAAGCAGTGTAGCATTCCTTTAAAATTTGCAGTATTCGCTCCAATTTGGTAGCGAAATTAATATGTGCATATCCAGGTTAGTTAGGGTTATTGCTGTGTTTGTACTTATACAAGTTGGCTTCCTAACCTACATGTAATGGCTGTCCTGGTAGAAACCAAGATCAAAGATCCACGCCGCAGCTTATTAGAAAATGTAGTGAAGCGGTTAACCCGATATAGTAGGCGATTTAGGCTTAATGCGTAAATAACCTTATCATAACCTAAAATTAAAACCTCGAACCCGGCAAAGTTCGCCGTAGGGTAGAAAATTCATATTTACCAAAAGTTCCTTTTTCTTATTTCAAATAGGAAATTGTGAGAAATCTTTCTTTTAATATTCAGGAACAATTTATTTTACTTTTTATTCTGTTTGTAACAACTTAATTTCCGTAAATTTTGTTCTAAAAGTTTTTTTGAAAGTGTCAGCTTTACGACTTATCGCCTATACGTTTGCATTGTTTTATAGATAGGTTTATGGTATTTAATTATGGAATCTCATACATAAATGATGATTAGAGTACAACAGCTAAATCACTAGGGCTATAAACTAATTAGACGGAAAAGTGTTCATATTAGAGAGTAACCAAAACATTATTCCTCACTAAAAAGAGATAAAATTATAAAGAAAGAGAAAATAAAATTGCATAGATCACTAAAAACAAGGAAAGAAAATATATATTTTTTTATTGATCTGTTCATTTTCGGAACACGTAAGTACAAAAAAGGCTTGTGTGTGTGTGTGTGTGTGTGTGCACTCTCGCTGGAGACTACACTAATTGATTGACTTTTTTTGAACTTTGGTATTCCCATTCCATAAGACCACTTTGAAAACATTGTTTTAAACATTTTTGGGGTAAAATGTTTATTGGAAATTAAAAAATTATCAAAATCAGGTTAACATTAGGTCGAAAATGTGGTTCGGGAACAGCTATAATAGTATTTCGATAAAATTTGGGTCGAGTATTGAGCCTATATAATAAAGTCAGTGTAGAAAATTTTAAATAAAATACATTAACAGTAATTAATCGAAGAAGCTTTACAACTCCCGGGTTCGTTTTGTTTTATTGCGTTATTGTCAATTTAAAATTCATTACATCTGACCAATTTATGAGCTAAATTTATTGATATATTTTTATAAAATTAGTCCGATATCATAATTCTCTTAATGTTTCCGAATTTCGTCTGTAAAATTACATATGATTAAAGCACCGTGTATTAATTTTATTACAATACGGAATGCTTGGTTCTATATTAATTTTCCAATGCATACTGGAAATATTTCGTATCTCGATTTGAAATCTTCCCCGCGGAGACTGAAGTTATGTTATGTGAAATGACAGGTTGGACATCCGAAATCTCAAAACAGGAAATTGGCATTTCCCTTCCTCATGAAGCACAAAGCGAGGCGAACCACGATAAAATTTCCAGATTGGTGAAAATAAATTGTGCTTGAACTATTCAGTACAGGTTTAATTCAGAAAGCGTT
The DNA here is from genome assembly GCA_022606455.1 of Callitettix versicolor. Classification (NCBI taxonomy): domain Eukaryota; kingdom Metazoa; phylum Arthropoda; class Insecta; order Hemiptera; family Cercopidae; genus Callitettix; species Callitettix versicolor. The sequence goes on from CM040191.1 coordinate 23,970,605, forward strand.
AGAAGTGAATAATGAATAAGTTTTGTTAAAGGCGGCAATTGAAATTGCAGACACGAGTTTGATGGCCAGGTTTCGCAATAAAACAATACAGATTGTTGCAAACAATGAAGACGCTGATTACGAGAGTAAAACCAGAGTTTTGAAAAAAGCGTAATATAAAATGTTATCAGTTTTAACAAGTTTCGTTAAAAATGAACCATTTGAGCGTCCATTGTGATAAAAAGGAAACTTTAAATTGAAACGTTATCTTATCACTCTTTGAAGGTTCTACTTTATGTAGGTCTATATCAAAACCTTGAAACAAGATTTTTAATAACTTGGAAAAATTTGTCACTAAGCAACTGTTTCAGAATGACGGTTATCTATATTTATGCAATTCTGAAAATGTTATTCGATAATCAAAGTTATTGGTAAAATCTATATAAAGTAGTATTGTAAATTACACTTACAAAAACATAAATTTGACAGCGGTTAGCCTTAATTTTTGGTATTTAAAGTGATTCAATTCTAAAATGTAAAAAGATTATTGCAATTGTTCATTTTTGAAAATTCGCTTATATCATCTACACAGCTGCGTTTACGATTTAGAATTTTAATTAAATACATTTTGATTTCACTTAGTAACTAATTTTTCAAAGCTATTACAGAAACTAAAGTTTACCAGGAATTTGACCAATATTAAGAATGCTGTTTAGCTGACAGAGAAATATGTTATATGAAATTAATTATTAATGCTACCTTTTCCATTTCTACTATAAACGTTTTTATTTTGTTTAGTATGTCTACGAAGAATATATATATATATATATATATATATATATATATATATATATCCTTTTAAACATTAAAAATAAAAAAATAGAGGCAATATAGAAAAAAATAATAAAAGTAAATATAACAAACAAAATATAATAACAACAATAAATATTTATTTAAATTAGCTAACAATAATATACATCTTAAAAAACATAATAAAATATACGCAATTTATTGTAAGCCTGTAATTTTGCCCTACAATAGTAACAAAAATAAACTGAAATACATAAATGTATTTAAAAGTAATTAACAAGGAAAATAAATCTTAAATAAATAGAAAATAACGAAATATAACCGAATTATAAGATTGCTGTAGAGACCATACATAATATTGCATTAATTAAATTTTATTAAAAATTTCCACACGATGGAGGGATTTTAGAGTCTTGTCACTGGCCGAGGCAGTATCTCCCAACAACAATTTCCCAAACCATAAATAAGTCGCCCATTTTAAAATACACCACAATCCAAAGAAAGATGCTTTTCTGTGATGGTTTCTCTACATAATTCGCATTGAGGTTGGTCTCCGCGTCCCATTACAAATCCATGCGTTAATAGGGAAAGTGGATAACCACAAACTCTTCTCTACGACTTGCCTCAAGGACGAATAGTAACTTTTGTTACCCTCAATTTATTACTGCTTATAGATGCCCATTAATTTCCCATTGTAAAAGAATTAAATGTTTTACCTGATAAAGTAAATCCGAAGACATTTCAAGTTGCATGTTTGGCGGCAGCAGAGTTGCTTCCTTCGCCGAAATATCCGCTCTAGTGTTCGCAACTGTATCTCAGTGACCAGGTATCCACAAAAATTATACTCTAATACCCCCTTCGCCGAAATATCCGCTCTAGTGTTCGCAACTGTATCTCAGTGACCAGGTATCCACAAAAATTATACTCTAATACCCCTTCGCCGAAATATCCGCTCTAGTGTTCGCAACTGTATCTCAGTGACCAGGTATCCACAAAAATTATACTCTAATACCCCCTTCGCCGAAATATCCGCTCTAGTGTTCGCAACTGTATCTCAGTGACCAGGTATCCACAAAAATTATACTCTAATACCCCCTTCGCCGAAATATCCGCTCTAGTGTTCGCAACTGTATCTCAGTGACCAGGTATCCACAAAAATTATACTCTAATACCCCCTTTCGCCGAAATATCCGCTCTAGTGTTCGCAACTGTATCACAGTGACCAGGTATACACAAAAATTATACTCTAATACCCCCTTCGCCGAAATATCCGCTCTAGTGTTCGCAACTGTATCTCAGTGACCAGGTATCCACAAAAATTATACTCTAATACCCCCTTCGCCGAAATATCCGCTCTAGTGTTCGCAACTGTATCTCAGTGACCAGGTATCCACAAAAATTATACTCTAATACCCCCTTCGCCGAAATATCCGCTCTAGTGTTCGCAACTGTATCTCAGTGACCAGGTATCCACAAAAATTATACTCTAATACCCCCTTCGCCGAAATATCCGCTCTAGTGTTCGCAACTGTATCTCAGTGACCAGGTATCCACAAAAATTATACTCTAATACCCCCTTCGCCGAAATATCCGCTCTAGTGTTCGCAACTGTATCTCAGTGACCAGGTATCCACAAAAATTATACTCTAATACCCCTTCGCCGAAATATCCGCTCTAGTGTTCGCAACTGTATCTCAGTGACCAGGTATCCACAAAAATTATACTCTAATACCCCTTCGCCGAAATATCCGCTCTAGTGTTCGCAACTGTATCTCAGTGACCAGGTATCCACAAAAATTATACTCTAATACCCCTTCGCCGAAATATCCGCTCTAGTGTTCGCAACTGTATCTCAGTGACCAGGTATCCACAAAAATTATACTCTAATACCCCCTTCGCCGAAATATCCGCTCTAGTGTTCGCAACTGTATCTCAGTGACCAGGTATCCACAAAAATTATACTCTAATACCCCCTTCGCCGAAATATCCGCTCTAGTGTTCGCAACTGTATCACAGTGACCAGGTATACACAAAAATTATACTCTAATACCCCCTTCGCCGAAATATCCGCTCTAGTGTTCGCAACTGTATCTCAGTGACCAGGTATCCACAAAAATTATACTCTAATACCCCTTTCGCCGAAATATCCGCTCTAGTGTTCGCAACTGTATCACAGTGACCAGGTATACACAAAAATTATACTCTAATACCCCCTTCGTCGAAATATCCGCTCTAGTGTTCGCAACTGTATCACAGTGACCAGGTATACACAAAAATTATACTCTAATACCCCCTTCGCCGAAATATCCGCTCTAGTGTTCGCAACTGTATCTCAGTGACCAGGTATCCACAAAAATTATACTCTAATACCCCCCTTCGCCGAAATATCCGCTCTAGTGTTCGCAACTGTATCTCAGTGACCAGGTATCCACAAAAATTATACTCTAATACCCCCCTTCGCCGAAATATCCGCTCTAGTGTTCGCAACTGTATCTCAGTGACCAGGTATACACAAAAATTATACTCTAATACCCCCTTCGTCGAAATATCCGCTCTAGTGTTCGCAACTGTATCTCAGTGACCAGGTATCCACAAAAATTATACTCTAATACCCCCTTCGTCGAAATATCCGCTCTAGTGTTCGCAACTGTATCTCAGTGACCAGGTATCCACAAAAATTATACTCTAATACCCCATTCGTCGAAATATCCGCTCTAGTGTTCGCAACTGTATCACAGTGACCAGGTAAACACAAAAATTATACTCTAATACCCCCCTTCGCCGAAATATCCGCTCTAGTGTTCGCAACTGTATCTCAGTGACCAGGTATCCACAAAAATTATACTCTAATACCCCTTCGCCGAAATATCCGCTCTAGTGTTCGCAACTGTATCTCAGTGACCAGGTATCCACAAAATTATACTCTAATACCCCTTCGCCGAAATATCCGCTCTAGTGTTCGCAACTGTATCTCAGTGACCAGGTATCCACAAAAATTATACTCTAATACCCCTTCGCCGAAATATCCGCTCTAGTGTTCGCAACTGTATCTCAGTGACCAGGTATCCACAAAATTATACTCTAATACCCCCTTCGCCGAAATATCCGCTCTAGTGTTCGCAACTGTATCTCAGTGACCAGGTATCCACAAAAATTATACTCTAATACCCTTCTTCGCCGAAATATCCGCTCTAGTGTTCGCAACTGTATCTCAGTGACCAGGTATCCACAAAAATTATACTCTAATACCCCTTCGCCGAAATATCCGCTCTAGTGTTCGCAACTGTATCTCAGTGACCAGGTATCCACAAAAATTATACTCTAATACCCCTTCGCCGAAATATCCGCTCTAGTGTTCGCAACTGTATCTCAGTGACCAGGTATCCACAAAAATTATACTCTAATACCCCCTTCGCCGAAATATCCGCTCTAGTGTTCGCAACTGTATCTCAGTGACCAGGTATCCACAAAATTATACTCTAATACCCCCTTTCGCCGAAATATCCGCTCTAGTGTTCGCAACTGTATCACAGTGACCAGGTATACACAAAAATTATACTCTAATACCCCCCTTCGCCGAAATATCCGCTCTAGTGTTCGCAACTGTATCTCAGTGACCAGGTATCCACAAAAATTATACTCTAATACCCCTTTCGCCGAAATATCCGCTCTAGTGTTCGCAACTGTATCACAGTGACCAGGTATACACAAAAATTATACTTTAATACCCCTTCGTCGAAATATCCGCTCTAGTGTTCGCAACTGTATCACAGTGACCAGGTATACACAAAAATTATACTCTAATACCCCTTCGCCGAAATATCCGCTCTAGTGTTCGCAACTGTATCTCAGTGACCAGGTATCCACAAAAATTATACTCTAATACCCCTTCGCCGAAATATCCGCTCTAGTGTTCGCAACTGTATCTCAGTGACCAGGTATCCACAAAAATTATACTCTAATACCCCTTCGCCGAAATATCCGCTCTAGTGTTCGCAACTGTATCTCAGTGACCAGGTATCCACAAAAATTATACTCTAATACCCCTTCGCCGAAATATCCGCTCTAGTGTTCGCAACTGTATCTCAGTGACCAGGTATCCACAAAAATTATACTCTAATACCCCCTTCGCCGAAATATCCGCTCTAGTGTTCGCAACTGTATCTCAGTGACCAGGTATCCACAAAAATTATACTCTAATACCCCTTCGCCGAAATATCCGCTCTAGTGTTCGCAACTGTATCTCAGTGACCAGGTATCCACAAAAATTATACTCTAATACCCCTTCGCCGAAATATCCGCTCTAGTGTTCGCAACTGTATCTCAGTGACCAGGTATCCACAAAAATTATACTCTAATACCCCTTCGCCGAAATATCCGCTCTAGTGTTCGCAACTGTATCTCAGTGACCAGGTATCCACAAAAATTATACTCTAATACCCCCTTTCGCCGAAATATCCGCTCTAGTGTTCGCAACTGTATCACAGTGACCAGGTATACACAAAAATTATACTCTAATACCCCCCTTCGCCGAAATATCCGCTCTAGTGTTCGCAACTGTATCTCAGTGACCAGGTATCCACAAAAATTATACTCTAATACCCCCTTCGCCGAAATATCCGCTCTAGTGTTCGCAACTGTATCACAGTGACCAGGTATACACAAAAATTATACTCTAATACCACCTTCGCCGAAATATCCGCTCTAGTGTTCGCAACTGTATCTCAGTGACCAGGTATCTACAAAAATTATATCTAATACCCCCTTCGCCGAAATATCCGCTCTAGTGTTCGCAACTGTATCACAGTGACCAGGTATACACAAAAATTATACTTTAATACCCCTTCGTCGAAATATCCGCTCTAGTGTTCGCAACTGTATCACAGTGACCAGGTATACACAAAAATTATACTCTAATACCACGTAGTTCAAATCTGTGGACAGGGCACAGAATATTTTGAACTAGAGTGTTTACTGTATAATTAGAAGCGCACTTTTGGAACCGGAACATACTAGGTAATCTAATGAATCGGATACAACTATTTTCAGAGCCTTAAAGATGGCGAAGAGTTCGGCAGTAAATACACTACAAATTGAAGGTGATCCATACTTGTACTTTGATAAGAACACTTTAGAAAAGTAATTTCTTGACGCTCCAATATGTAAATAATATAAAAATTAAACGACCCATCAATAAGTGTACCAGAGCATAGGGCACATTTAATGACCTTGGTTCTTATATTAGCCGCTGTATTAACTAACTGCAAAGAAATTTTCATAATAAATATATTAATTTACAAGGAAAATGAAGAAGTTTCCTTACAAAACACAGAAATACTTGTAAATTAATACCATTATTGGCTCAAGAATACTTTTTAATAGTAATTTCTTGACACTCCAATATGTAAATAACATAACAGTTAAATGACCATCAATAAATGTGCTAGAGCATAAGGGCAAATTTAATGGTCTTGGTTCTTATATTAGCTGTTGTATTAACTCACACTCCAAAGATGTTTTAATAATAAACGTATTAAATTACAAGAAAAGTGAACAAGTTTCCGTACAAAACACAGAACATTATAAAACTAAGATGATTTGTTTAAGGCAGAAGTTCTTGAACACAAGCACTTGTCAGATTAGTCGTATAACTTTGTGAAATGATGAACGCATAAAGCATAATTTTCACGAAATACATTACGTTGGTACGGCGTCGGTGCAATATTTTATAAAAACTAGAAGACAAATCACACGCGAGCACGCACGGCCTGCGTGGCAGTCACGCAACTGCGCGAAATATACTGCGTTCATTTCGCAGAAACTGAACACAAATCTGTTAATGTGTTGAACAATAAACCAGTTGTTTGTATTTGAAACTAGACGACAAATTAAATTGTTAATCAGTGTAGGTTTACATTTTATGTAAATTTTAACGCAATACTATCGCAAGTGTGCAAGGGTTTATACAGTGAATTATCGTTGATAAATTACATATTAGAGTGGTCTTGATAAAACACACATTCGAGATTCTGCAAAAAGGTTCTTCATCACTTTTTTGATTAAAATTAAAGTTTACATTTATTTTTATGTGAGTGTATCAACAGTTTTAATGTAGTAGTTTTTAGCTTTTGACGGAAACTGGTTTTGGTGGCTTTGACGGATTCGTTGACTAGCAAAATCTGTCTTAATTTTTTTTTAAATAAAAGCTATTTAAACCTTCGAAAAGTTTACACTGTTATGAAAATTTGACTACACCATTGTACTCAGCGTTAAAATCTACACCAATTAGCATTTTAAATTTATTCACACTTTGACACTGATTATAATAAAGACATTTTTTTCTTCAATTGTAAAACAAGAACAAATATTATTGGAAATTTGCTTCCATCAGTTCAGCGATATTTGTATTTACTTGTACAAAGTCCTGCATGAAGAAAACGTCTCACATGTATGACAGGGGAAAAGTTTTACATTCGGATCCAGATAAACATTAATTTTTAATTGATTACAGTTTACCGATAACTTTGGCCATTGTCATGTTACATTAAAATATTTTAATAAAATATTATTTTTTTCAAATTATATCGTCAGTTTTTTAATAAAATATATGGGGAAATAATCGTTTTAGAACGTTTCATTAAAGTTTTAACCACATTTATTCACAAAATATTTTTAAAATATTTAATAAACATATCAAATGTTGTAGTGTGTGTGTGTGTGTGTGTGTGTGTGTGTGTGTGAGAGAGAGAGAGAGAGAGAGAGAGAGAGAGAGAGAGAGAGAGAGAGTGAGTGAATGTTAGTACTCTACAGTTCGAAATTTATATCTATACAAATACACATATAATAATGTATTTGCTCTGTATTTTCCTTACAAAGATTTTTATGTATGTAATTTCGTGTTATCTTTTTGAAAGTAGTATTTATTTTTCTTTATAGTAAAATTTATTTACACGTACTTATGTATTGCAGTTTTATTCTTTTTTTGTTTCATTGAAGTTGTAGTTCTTCAGTCTATTCTTTTAATGTATTTGCTCTTGTAGCATTACCCCATTACTACAAGATCGCTATTTATTTTTGCCTCAGGGGTTTTTTTGTGGTTTTTTTAATCAGTTCTTGAAGTTAATCTGATAGATAATTAAATTTTACTTCGAAAGAAATTTATTTCTGCACCATGTGACTGAAAATTAAACAAATATTATTATTACTAACTGGTAAACTTTCTAAAATTTTAATATCTAGAAGGAAAACGGAAAAACTAAATTACTGTTTTAATAAAAAATAATTTCTTACATATTATATTATTGAGATAGAGTCAGTCAATACAAGACCACAAACGTCCAGTTTAGTCACAAATAATACTTTCTGAAAGGTTTGCAGAGGGATGCTATTGAAGAGCGTATTTGAATCCTTTGAGTTAGGGATGGAAGCTGCTGACAAATAAGGAAAAGATTACAAAACCCCAAGGCCAGTGAGTTCGGACCGGATTAGAGATTCCTCCTTGCTACTTCAGTGCTTATTGGTGGAATACAGAATTATTACCCTTCTGAAAGTACCCTCCAATAACGTTGCATTGGGTAAACGAGATAAGGCTTCTACCAACGGCTGGCTAATATTTTTTTAGTCAACCGTCTTGGTAAGACCCACAGTCCAGCCCTTCAAATAAATCCCAAACCTGACTTCTAAATCGCTTTTTAACGGATTGTTAAAAAAATAACCTTACATTTTCAATCTTACAACTTTTTGAAAATCCTATGTTACCATCATAAACAACGTTAAATTTTTCATAAATTAGAATTTAATTTTTTTAAATAATTTGAAATTACATTATCGTACCTTGAATGTAAATGTTTAAGTTTTAAATTGCTAATTTATATAGATTTTAACGTTGAGTACAATAGTAAAACAATTTATTTTCCAATTTTTGTAACATTCAAAAATATTTTTTTATAAATTTGCAGTTTAATAATTTGTAACAGTTTAAAAATTACCTTTGTTACTAAAACGTACTGCTTATCATACGAGTAGTCTAAAGGGAGGCTGCCTAGTCAGCATTATCAAAGGTCAGTTTACCATTTGATAAACCCTAAAATTAGGGTTTATTGTTCCCAATAGAAATTTACTTACTATTGGTGTGTGTGAAATTACTTACTATTGGTTCCTTATATAACTTAATGTTATTGTAATTAACATTAATAACACAGAACAACCCGAGCTTTGTGACCCGACTGACCAAAAACATGGTGGCTCATGCGCGACACTCGTGTGTATAAAAGTAGGCCACTGTGGCTGTATAAGGTAGTAGATCGCCGATTCCGCTCGAGAATTTTGAGCAGCCTATTGTCGATGCCGATCAAGCCTATTACCGACTATCCGGAAAGAGGTACTTTGCTACGAAGCAAGTAATGTATAGCGAGGTAAAAATTGGTAAGCATTTTAAAGCTGTAGATAATTGAGCATCCCTTATATTATTAAGGATTTTGAAATATTGAACACCTTAAAGCCTTACGCTCGAGAAAATTGAGCATCTTAAAATTTATATTCGAGAATATTGTTCATCTAAACATTGAGAATATTGAGTACCTGATTCCTTTAGCTCGTGAATATTGAGCAACCAATTCCTTATGCTCGTGAATATTGAACACCCGATTCTCTAAGTTCGTGAATGTTGAGCGTCCAAATCCTTAAGTTCTGGAATATTAAGCATCCAAGTTCTTAGACTTGAGAATATCGAACACCTGAGTCCTTAAGATGAGAATATTATAGAATCCGCAACCCATTAGGTAAGTTTGAGAATACTGAGTTTTGCTTAGGTCAATTGCGCTGTTGTTTTCAAGTACTTACCTTACCCTATTTAAAATAAGGAGGTCGACTTAATTTATTTTAAATATTGAACGCAAAGCAACATTTTAAATATTAATCGCGCAGATATTTAGTCTCCATCGAAAACCCCTTTTGGCGATGATGACTTTACGCAGGGGAGTAAAACCATGTAATTATTTTCTCAAGGAGCTCACTTATAACCGAACCGTAAGCTTCCCTTAAAATTTGGTACGAAGCACTCCCCTTATAGTGTCCCTAATACGAAGCCTTTAATGCATACAGCTAAAGCGCGATTCGAATCGTTACAAACGTCAGCGATAATGTTGCATGCCACGATTTTTTTATTAGAGGTAACTTGTAAATGTTAAAATATCGAACTAAAAATAGTTTGTCTCCTGAAGTAATATATTAGCTGCATACGGATATCTTTCTGACATAACGGTGGAAAGCCTCCAAAAATATCTAGATATCACAATAATTTGTTTTACGTGAATTAATAATTAAAATACTAATTTTAACGCTGATTCTAATGGTAAGGCCAGACTCAAAAACACGAAAGATAATAATTTAGTTTTTTAATATTTGGGATTGTCACTATTTTAAATGTATTTTGCTGAAGTAACAAACTTGTCTAAGGTAATTTGGTTATAGTTTGGAGAAGTTTGTGTTCCAGTGAAATAAGTCCAACTGTTTCAAAAACTGGCAATAATTTCTAAACTTAAAAGTTATAATTTTTTACCTTAGTTTTTTTTTTGAAAACATATTTCTTTTTACAGACATAATTAGGGTTAATAGTCTAGTGTATACAGATTTTACCGCTGTTAATAAGAGAAAAATCGTACTTCCAAAAATGCAAAAGTAAAAAATTAATATAACTATTAATTAATAATTAATTAATTAATTAATTAATTAATTAATTAATTAATTATAAAAACTTTTTAAGATATCAACTTTAAGCACGTCAGCGAGACAGATGCGTCTTTTAATTATGTTTTAAAGAGAGCCGCCTCGGTGGCCTAGTTGATAGTGTACTGGGCTTTCACCCCGAGGACCCGGGTTCGATTCCCGGCCAGGGCTTGGCATTTTCATACGCTATAAATCATCCCATCGTCTGCATTAGCCCAAGTGTGCACAATAGTCGGACGTTAAAAAAAAAAAAATTATGTTTTCGTATTTATTGAGTAAGCTGTGGACATAACTGTAACAACTAATCCCTTACAGTAAAGTTGACTAACATGTACCCCATATGGTTGAAAGAAGGGTTTTAAAAACTTATTGAGACCTTCGTAAAACGATTTCTTTCGCCCCCTTCCTATATTATGGGGACTCTCCACTACAATGTCTTCTCCAGTCCCAGCCTCTTCATGAAGTCCACGTTTTAAGGTGGGTACGTCCCTTATTTCTAATTGGTAACTCCCAAACTACTAGCTTTTCTCATAGCAAAATCTACCAGCAGGTGACAGAGAGTTCTTCTTCTCTGCCGCATTGTATGGAAGTTAGATCTTCTACTAAGCCAAGATTCTTAAGACGTCTCTAAATGACGCCATTCCTCGAAAGAAAAATCAGTTAGAAGTTATAGCTAAAGACGATACAGATATTTGCCCTGCTCCCGTTAATGTTCATGAGGAGCTCCTTGGCCTGTCTTCAGCCTCGCTTATCTTTCCAGAGTTTACATTTTCAAGCTTCTTCTTCTTTAAAGCTACACTTCCAAGTAGCGCCTCAAGTCCGCACAACTGTTCTGGTCCTTTAGGTTGGATCGATGTCCTCTTTCCATACCAGCTCATCTACTTTTTCATTTTCCTCTTTCCCAGCGTGTCCTGGTACCAAGAGGTGTGTATAACGTTATTGTTCTGCCCCAGCCTGCCGGGCTGGTGACTGGAGAAGTCAGAGCTTTTTTAAAAAAAAATAACTACTTTCTGAAAATTAGATGCTTATGCTGTATTTCTTTTTGATTCAGTCATTTTTTTAAACGTCGTTAGAATGATATGAGGACGATGATGAGGGGTCAGCGTTAACAATTCAGAGAATCAGCAGACTGACCGGTGCTTTATCCACATCAACCACCGTCCCAGAACTCGAGCTTTAATGGCTGCTTAACTGACATAATGGCGATATTTTTCCCACTGTATCGCCTGACAAGATTTCTCTTCACACATCTGCCAATAGCATACACTTCAGCCAGATAAATGCTGGGGTATTTTCCCATTGTCTCCAAGTATTTGACTTTTACCCAAGTACTTATGTGGTTACAGATTTGTCGGAAATGTTTAGCCGTTTGAATAATATTTTCTTGATTTTAAATGTGGTTTAAATACAGTGGTTTTGATTGTATTTATGAATCTTAATATTGTAATTATTCTTTCCAACACGACAACACATGTTAAAAGCAATAACATAAGAACAGTTATAAAATCTGTAATGCATTTGGCTTATAGTTTCTATCAAAGTATCGTTGGGACTAAACACTATAAAGCTTAAATCAATTTCGGTTCTAACCAATGTAAACTAACAACTTTGACGTAAACACCGCCTCGCGGATTACATCGCAAACCTAATCCTTTGGGGATTACGGTGACCAATCACCGGTTCAATGGTCGTACAAATAAAATAAATTAATCTTCCAGTCATTGAAAATTGTTTTCGGTTTTCAACACACAATCTGCAGCGAACCAAACAAACAATGGTATTCAAGATTGTTGAGTTTACGAAAATTTAATTTATTGCCAAAATATTTTTTATTTGGCGAATTTTAATTGGGAAATAAAATGAAGCTTCTATAGTAGTTCCAGGATATTTAGATTCGGTTGGTACTTGCGTTAACATTGTTTTGTGGAGTCGTTACATAGGGTTTCCACAAACTAAGTTCTAAAACTTTAGAATATGGTTCTTTACGACAAGATAAAGAAAATTGAGAATAAAACTTTTAACGAAATCGCTTAGTTTTCCAGATATCCGCCCTTTTGGTTTTGGTACAATAACAAAATTCGGTATTCATTAACCTCCCCCCTCTAACTTATGCCATGTTAACTACGTCTCGTTTATACATGTTGGAAATTGTTTAAGAATTAATTTGACATTTCGGAAAAGCAATTTTAATTATAAAAATAAATAAATAACCTAATTACAGCTTTTATTTCAAAACGTTACAAAACGCTTTATTCGATACGGATTCAGAAATAATTAAAATATAAAAAACACAAAATATGTTGGTAGTTCGAAAAAAATAAAAATTACCCCATAACCTCAAAATTACTATGGCACTAAAATAGCTAAAGTGCTTTTGACCGCAAAACTATTAATTAATTTCATACTTTTTTAATAATAAAAACAATAGAAACTTTTTTTTAAAAAATACTTAATTTACCTAACACGGTTTTATATCAAAAGTACAGTTTGAACGATTATGTATCTTATTCATTTTCAATACAAATTGTGTTATATTCTTCACGCACAACGTGATTTTAAGTATTTTTTAACAAAGTTTTTATTATTTTCGTTATTAATAACACCCTTTTAATTATACTACTTTCACTCGGTTGTGATAATTAAATGTTATCAGGTGCATTTATGCGATGCTACTTTTATTTTCGATTTTTCAAACACCCCTTAGTTTCTGCACTTTTATATTTTGAATTATTACTAACGAGCAAGAAGTTAAACGTTTTGCCGAGAAAAAAATGTTAATAACTTTTGATATTACTTTCTGTACAACACAACACTAATACTTAGGTTATTGAGTTTTTTTTTCATTTTTCAGGATTAAGATTGATTTTCCGACCGCATAAATTAATTTCAAACATATAAAGAACGACTTATCTACATATTACGTAAGAATGAGGGTAATAGCGACTAATTACCCAAATCTCAATCTGGTTAGTCTTGTATGTCCCTGAACTGCAAACCTTAAGGTTGTGGATTCTAGAAACAGTAAATCACAAGTTTATATTTATTTAGTTTTTTACAAAAAAATATTATGAATTTAAAAATAGAAAAATACAAATTTTTTTAGTTACGTTTTTAATTGTACCGAAAATTTAAAAAAAAACTATATTTTTATATATTCAAAATGGCAAACATTTAAAATAATTAATACTGAATTTTTCGAATACCATTAACTTAAAAATTAAAACCTGTGTACACTCATTAGACATAACTGTTTCTAGTATCAAAACACTGTTTCGACTACGTGTAACACTTAGTGTAACGACTTAGGGTGAGAACTACTTCGACGATACCAGATTGTCAGTCGAATTTTTAAACCCATCCATTAAGAAATTGTAATTACCATCATATTCCTTACAGTTCGCAAGATCCAAGTCACAGAAATATTAACAGAGCTTTGAACACCTCACGTATTAGCAGCATGAATAATCCATTCTACTGTGTCACTTTGTTTATTTAAGCTACTAGTATATACGAGGGTTGATCAAATATAAACGAGACTGACTTTCTAAAAACTTTTTCGTTGGACATTGAACTCTAAAGGGTGGGGTTTCAGGTAGCCTGGGAGGTTTGGGACGGGCGTAGACGGGCAACATTTCCGTTCGGACCCTTCAGTATAAAACTATACAATGAGTGATAGTGAAGTGCACGTTTCCGTAGAGCAGAGAATTATTATTAAGTTTTTGGCCAAGGAGGGGTCAATCCGACTGAAATATTTCGTAGATTGACGGCTCAATACGGGGACAGGACCCTGTCAAGAGCTCGCGTTTTGCTTGGCACAAGGAATTCGCCGAAGGACGGGAAGCAGTAGAAAACCTGAAGGCCAAATCACGATCGTCGGCCGGGAAGGTAATGGCCACTGTATTTTTCGACAATCAAGGCGCCTTTCACGTCGATTTCCTCCATCAACGACGCACAATAAATGCACAATATTATTGCGATGTTTTAGAGGCCGCAAAACAGTCTTTTCGTAGGAAAAGGAAATCTAAACCGGCGAGAAACGTCATTCTTCTTCACGATAATGCCCGACCACATTCGGCGAACGCTACGAGGCTTAAACTCGATCAAATTGGCTGGGAACCAATAGAACATCCCCCATACAGTCCAGACTTATCACCCTGCGACTATCACCTGTTTGGGCCACTCAAAGAGGCGCTTGGAGGCCAGCGTTTCGAAGACGATTCTGCGGTGGAGACCTTCGTGCTCCAATGGCTCAATGAACGCCTGAGAACTTTTTACGAAGATGGAATTAAAAACTTCCAATCCGGTGGGAAAATGTGTTACTCGTGCGGGAGACTATGTAGAAAAATAAGTTGTATCAAGAATAATTTGTAAGTAGGCAATAAATTTTTTAAAAAATCAGTCTCGTTTATATTTGATCAACCCTCGTAGAAATGAATTGTCAAAATTAACTATTTTGAAAACCATCTTAGGTCATTCAAAATGGATCTAGAACTTAGACGCTACACAAGAATATAACCTAACCTATACACGTTTCGTAAAGAAACAAACCTTACCTAATAACAAAATAAAAGTTATTGGCTCTACTGACAGTCTATGATACATTTCAAGGTTATTGAGCTTTAATAATTACAATTTGTAAACGCGAATATTTGACCGCCGTAACAGAGTGAGACAAAAATATTAACAAAATAATTAATTTATAAATACAATAAATATTTTACATTTACACAAGTACAGAATAATATTCCTGGGAATGTAATGAACACTTAGCTAGAAACAGTCCATTTCCCGCCATACTTAAACACTAGTTCTTACCCCATAGCTACGCTCCTACATCTGTGCGGAAGTGTTTGTAACATGACAATTTCACTGTAAATATTTAATAGTTTCATTCATAATATATATATATATATATATATATATATATATATATATATATATATATATATATTTTTATTTTTTTTTTTTTATTTTTTGAGTTTTTTTTTTTTTTTAGTTTAACGTCCGACTATCTTGGGCTAATGCAGACGGTGGGGATGATTTATAGCGTATGAAAATGCCAAGCCCTCGCCGGGATTCGAACCCGGTCCTCGGGGTGAAAGTCTAGTACGCTATCCACTAGACCACTGAGGCGGCTATATATATATATATATATATATATATATATATATATATATATATATATATATATATATATATATATATATGAGTGTGTTGGGAGCTCGATGGTCGATGTGGTTAAGCATCAGTGAGCACTGAGTCTGCTGCATCTCTGAACTGCGCATCTAAAGGTTCTTAGTTCTAGAAGAAAGTTGCTCCCCTTATTTTCCCTTACCATTAACACTGATCACTCGTCGTCATTAGTCTAGCAAAAATTATGATGAAAGTTAAAATATGTGTGTGTGTGTGTGTGTGTGTGTGTGTGTTTGCAATTTCATTCCGATTCGATTCAAACTTGGTCAAAAAAATTAATAATGATAACAACTTGTAAAATATATTAATAGGCAAAATATGTCCTACAAAATGGTAGTCATTTTAAATCTTCAAAGATGCATAAAGTTTTGCCTTAATTTTTTTTGAAAATCCGTTATTAACACCGTAATCAGCTTTAAAAGCTGCATCAATTTATTAATATTTGCATTTTGAAATTCAGTAAAATTAAGAAATTTTGTACATTGTCGTATTTTTACTGTAATTTGAAAGTTTAAAACGCTATTATATGCAGATTTGAATGTTGAATTTGATGGTGAAATCAAAGATTCAATAAGGATAAAGTATAAAGAAACATATTTTTTTGAAATTTGCTTCTATCACGTTTTCAATACTGCTGGGTGATGCAATTATATATATTTCTAAGATTTTCAACGTACATAATTTTAAATGTTTCGACCATAAAGGCGTAACTATCGCACCTCGTAACGGTATAAAGCTTTTATACAATCCCATAAATTTTACAAAACTTGTTTCTTTAAGCCGGCGACAAAGGGAGTCGGTTTATTATTTGGCACCGCGGGTTTTACCCCAATAAGTCTTTCCGACGCGAAAACTGTTTGTAAACTTTATAAGTATAAACTTTGTGTAGCACAAACTTCCGTTAACTTCAGATCTTCTTTTAAACTTCACTCGAGGGAGAATGTTTTTTTGAAAATCAGCAGATTGCGGTAGAGATATAAGCAGTGTTGTTTTTTTAAAAGTTACTTAGCTCAGAACAGAGTTTTTAACATTTTCTGTTCTAAATATTAACAAGTTATAAATAGGAAAACACTAATTACATTTTTTTAAAAAGGTGCAAAAACTGTGACACCTTGTTACATAATGTTAATTTAATGATAACAGTCACGGTTTAATAGAGAATTTCCATTGTAAAATGATCCAGATATGTGACTATGAAATGAGCACCGATCCTGACTGTTAGATTACTTTTTGAGCAGTCATTAAAAATTTGATGTATAAGCACTCCTCTCTCTCTCTCTCTCTCTCTCTCTCTATATATATATATATATATATATATATATATATATATATATATATATTTAGGCATTCTTATGTTTGCAGTTTTGATCCAGTTTTATTACAATTTTCCAAAACAATGTTTGATAATATCATGGTACCCAGAAAATTCCTTTGACAGTTTCAAAATGGTGTCCATTTCTAACTTTTTGAATCATACCTTTTTTTAACCTAAATTATTAAATCGTATTTCGCTATGGTAGGCATAGTTAAAATCTGCATAAATAAGCGTTTAGAATTTTCAAAATAGTTTTAAATTAGAAAATTTGACGGCGGTCAGGGTTTATTTACCGTTATCTCAACGTGCCGTTAATTTACAAAAAAATATGTATAATACATGCAGACTTCAATATTGATTACGTCTGTGAAATACGAATTTCAATAGAAAAAGAAACTAAACATGTAATTTTGGAAATTTGCTTCCATAAAGTCAACGAGACATCTGCATATCACAATGTTACTTTTAGAAAATTAGCTTCCATCACTTTAATGGGATGAGTTATGTCACGGTTATTTGATATTTGCTGTACCGTTACTAGCTATGAATTATTTATATAACTAGCTGTTACCCGTTGCGGCTTTGCCTGCAATTATAATGTAGGCAATAAAATGTATAGTATATTTTCAAAATCAGAATAGGTCATTTCATTTTAATATATTTCTATATAAAATATTATATGATTTATGGTTTTCGGAAAAGAAATATACATTTTTGCTACTCGATACTCTAAAACAGGGTCCTGACATATTTTAATTAAATACAGTATTATTAAAAAATCACTATTATTCAATTAAACTAGAATAGTATTGTGTTAATCTCAGGTACCTAAACCGTGTTCATAACCAAATTTAATCTCAATTGGTCCAGTAGTTAAAGTATGATTGAATAACAAACAAATAAACAAAAACAAACTTTCAGAAATATTATATGATTACCTGTTACCCGTCACGGCTTTTTTCGCAATCGTAATATACATTAAAGATCACGCATTACCGTGTTAGGACCAACAACCGTGTCAGTTAGGTTATGGTGTATTTCTTTTTTAAAATAAAGGTTTTTTAACGCACCACCGTGTTATTTAAGTTATGGAGTACTCCTTAAAAAAAATTAAGGCTTTTTTCCTGCATCACCGTATTAAGCCCAACAACCGTGTCAGTTAGGTTCTGGAGTACTCTTTTTTAAAAAATAAATAAAGGTTTTTTTAATGCAACACCGCGTTAGGCCTAACAACCATGTTAGTTAACTTATACAGTATTCTTTAAAAAAAATATAAAGATTTTTCACGCATCACCATGGCCTAACAAACGTGTCAGTTAAGGTTTGGAGTACTCTTTAAAAAAAATAACGGTTTTTTCACACATCGCCATGATAGGCCCAACAACCATGTCAGTTAGGATATGTGGTATTCTTTAAAAAAATATGAAGGTTTTTTTACGCACCACCGTGTCAGTTAGGATATGTAGCCTAGTATTATTTAAAAAAATATAAAGGTTTTTTCACGCATCATCGTGTTAGGCCTAAAAACCGTGTCAGTTAGGATATCTAGAATTCTTAAGAAACATATAAAGGTTTTTTCACACATCATCGTGATAGGCCCAACAACCGTGTCAGGATATGTAGTATTCTTTAAAAAAACCGTGTTAGTTAAGTTACTCTTTAGAAAAAATATAACGGTTTTTTTCATGCATCACCTTATTAGGCCCAACAACCGTGTCAGTTAGGTTATAAGTACTATTTAAAAAAAATAATAAAGGTTTTTTTAATGGATCACCGTGTTAGGCATAACAACCATGCTAGTTAGCTTATGGAGTATTCTTTTAAAAAATATAAAGTATTTTTCACGCATTACCATGGAAGACCCAACAACTGTGTCAGTTGAGGTTTTCAGTACTATTTTAAAAAAATTGGTTTCTTTTTTCACACATTACCGTGATAGGCCCAACAACCGTGTCAGTTAGGATATGTAGTATTCTTTAAAAAAAATATAAAGGTTTTTCACGCATCACCGTGTTAGGCCTAACAACCGTGTCAGTTAGGATATGTAGTATTCTTTAAAAAAATAAAGGTTTTTTCACACATCACCGTGATAGGCTCAACATCCGTATCAGTTATGTTATGTAGTATTCTTTAAAAAAATATAAAGGTTTTTCACGCATCACCGTGTTAGGCCTAACAACCATGTCAATTAGGTTATGTAGTATTCTAAAAAAAAATAAAGGTTTTTTTCACACATCACCATGATAGGCCCAACAACCGTGTCAGTTGGGATATGTAGTAGTCTTTAAAAAAATATAAAGGTTTTTTCACGTAATATCGTGATAGGCCCAACAACCGTGTCAGGATATTTTTTAAAAAAATATAAAGGTTTTTTCACGCATCACCTTATTAGGCCTAACAACCGTATCAGTTTGGTTATTCTTTTAAAAAATTGGTTTCTTATCACCCAAAACCCGTGTTAGACGTATTTTTATTGTTTTACCGATTTACAACACTTTACTGATTTTCGCCGGGTAGCAATTTTGAGGTTATGTTGGTCACTTTTATTTTCGATTTTATCGTACTTCTCGTGCTTTTATATTTTGGATTCTTGCTTTTGGGCACATAATAAAACATTTTAGTAACAAAAATATCGAAAAATAAGGATATGCTACACTGTATATTTACCATTTTTGCATATAATGTAATTACACAAATATATATACTACCTTACAATTGGCACTCTGTGTAGGGGTTTTTTTACATTTAATATTGAAAATTCAACACAAAGTAACAAATTAAAGTCAGTTTTGAAAAAAATTTCAACTAAAATATTTAAAATATTACATTAAAAGCAATAATTTTGCAATAAATAAAACACAGATTAAGATTCTTAAAATAGGATTGAATCTATGTTCATCTCAGGTACCTAAATCACATGCCCAGTAAATAACTACAATTAATACATGCCACAAAACTAAAAACTGATAATTATTTTGGGCTGGGTAAGTAGTATAATGACGTTTTGTAAAACGGGAATAGGCCTATATGTATCTCTGATACTTAAACTATATTCATACCAAATTTCATCTCAGTTGGTCCAGTGGTTAAAGCGTGATTGAATAACAAACAAACAAACAAACACACAAACTTTCAGAATTATAATATGAATTAGATTCCAATTGGAGCAAGGTGTGATTTTGAAAAATTATGGTTTTCTGATCTGTTTTTTCAAAACATTAGCTTCAAAACGGGATGTTTAGATAATTAAAGACTTACATTATGTAAACGAGATATATTTAAAGATAATAAATATTTTTTGAGAATGTTTCTGAAGAATAAACGTCTTGGACACTAACAATCCTGCAAATAAAAAATAGTTCTGCGGTAAAGGATAGCACATAACATTTGATTTCATGAAATAGATTAAATATTTAGTCACCAAAGATAAGCATACATAGAAACAGACAAAAGTACAGGTCCACTCTTTACCTAAAAGTTTGTTATGCTTTACTGTACTGGTTATGCTTCTATTTTCTTGCGAGAGGAGTGTGTAGTTAGATTGTGTACTCTGCCCCTTAATCCATTTAACTTTACAGTAGCCTACAGTAGTCCAATTATTCAATGCTGTGTCTAGTGGCTGTTTATTACTAATTTTCTAGAAGTTTCTTAAATTTGTAAGATATATTTGTACTTGAAAGTGGAAGTAAACACAGATAAGTGACGTACGGCTGGCACGTTTCGTCCCACCAAACCCAAAACTATGAGACTATGTCCTAAGTTAATATTAATGTGATCATTTCTTTCTGATAGAAATGTTGTTTTCGTTGAGTACATTTATCTGCCTTTCCTACCTCCAAACATTTTATATTTGTTTGCGCATTTCGGAATACTTGCATTATCTTTTTGCTATAGTACTCCCTCAAATCTACGTTCGTTCTTTTTGCTATCTTAACCCCTTCCCTGGCTACTTCTACCGTCTAGTCCGGTTTTCGATTTTTTGATATGCTCGCTTCCAGTTGGTCCTCCAAATGTTTTCTCTTTACGGTCGAAATAACCTTTATAATTGGTAAAAATTTTTAGGTTTTGAAGATTAACTTCTGTTTTACTCGTTTATTATCTTTCCCCCCCTTTTAATTTTAACTTATATATTTATAGATTGTCTAAAATATTACCCGTCTGCTTTTATCTTCATAAAGTAACATTTTTATTTAATATTTCATTTCTTCTCAATTCATAACTGAGTAGCAAACAAATAAATACACAAACTAAGGTTAAGTTAAAACGAAGATCTCGCTCGATCCGTCAATGATTATGTTAAATTTCGTTACTTTTAGAAATTTACTCCTATTAAGTCGGTGAGAAAATTATGTGCATAATTAATTTTCTATTAAAATTATTAGCGCGTAAAAAAACTAATTAGGTGTTATGGATTTTATGCTTAATTCCATAAAATAAGTTAACATTTTTTTATGGTCAATAGTTTATGCCCATTAGGCTAATAAAGACGAGGGTTCGTCGTTAACGAAAGGGGGAATTTTTTTTTAACGTTCTACTTTTGTGCACACTTGGGCTAATGCAGACGATGGAATGATTTATAGCGTATGAAAATGCCAAGCCCTGGCCGGGAATCAAACCCGGGTCCTCGGGGTGAAAGCCCAGTACGCTATCAACTAGGCCACCGAGGCGACTAAAAAAGTCAAGTTCACAGTTGCAATCTCTAACATGCGACTTTTAATGTGCGATTTCAGAGGCACATAAGTCTGATCGTTGCCTTAAATACCTCGGACAAGCTGATCTTACAGTTTATTTTAAATAAGTTGATAATAAGTCATACAAATCGTTAGCTGAACGGTTTTTCAATATAGCGCGAGCCATACCCCGTACTATTTGAATCTCTATTCTAGATTACAAAGTAATGAGTATATTTTAATATTGTACGTTTTAAATTATACTTTAGTTACTGATGACTAAATATAAACAGTTAATTTTTTTCAGAAATCAATGACTGAGAATACCAATAACTCAGTTCTTTCAAAGCCTAATAAATATACTCGAATAGCTTTCGGTAAGCTCGGACGAAACTTGCCAACCGTACGTTTTTATTAACCGCTCAAAAAGTATGGAAAGTATTGTAGTTCCCTAATACATACGACTGTATCTAACTTTGAAGGTCTCTGTTTAACGTCTTTTGTTTTAGTGCGTTGCGTGGTTTTAGACCTTCAAGGACCTGTGTTCCTCATAGAACCACCATTCCACTTTGAGTTCTCCAACAGCACTGGCGGCAAGATTGACTGCGCGGCACACGGAACTCCGCCCCCGCACATGGAGTGGATATTGGGTAAATGCAATTATTATTTTATTTATTTTAAAAGTTCAACTTAGTGAATTTGTATGTTTTGTTTTACAAGAAAAATTCTGTATTTTAATTAGTGTACTATCCATCATCACAGGATAATTTACTTATGTGCTTCAGTTCTCTAACGAAGTATTACGATCAGTTTTGAAACAAAAATAAGAATGTATTATTAAACTACATATATGGTTCGTCAGAACACCAGGTACAGACGTAAGTGACACAAATAATCGTGTGTGTACCAGAATAGCTGATTGCTAAAAAAAACATTGTTGAAAGTAATGTTTAAATTATTATTGTATCCAAGACTTAAATAATTATTAACCGCAGTTTTGAAACAAAAATAAGAATGTATTATTAAACTACATATATGGTTCGTCAGAACACCAGGTACAGACGTAAGTGACACAAATAATCGTGTGTGTACCAGAACAGCTGATTGCTAAAAAAAACATTGTTGAAAGTAATTTTTAAATTATTATTGTATCCAAGACTTAAATAATTATTAACCGCAGTTTTGAAACAAAAATAAGAATGTATTATTAAACTACATATATGGTTCGTCAGAACACCAGGTACAGACGTAAGTGACACAAATAATCGTGTGTGTACCAGAATAGCTGATTGTTAAAAAAACATTGTTGAAAGTAATGTTTAAATTATTATTGTATCCAAGACTTAAATAATTATTAACCGCAGTTTTGGAACTAGAACCGGTGAAAGAATCTAGACCAGTTTTAATATGTAAATGTTATTAAATAAGACTCTGTTTTTATTAAACAGTATTCGCACTACCGTCGCTTTCTTAAGAGTTAAGTCTTTCGCTAATGTAAAAGTAGCTCCCAAACAAAAATTGACTGAGGATTATGTTGTCACTTTCAAGATTATTTATTAAGTGTTCTTATAACATTGTTCAACTTTTTGCTGTACATTGTTTTATACTATTCGTTTTTTCCTATTTACTGTGAATGTTTGCACGGATCCACTAGTAAATAAAAAAACTGCATTCTTTTCAAAACTGTTTAATAATTGAATACCGGAATATAATAAAATAATATTAACTTTTTGTATGTTAACTGGCTGAGGAGACGGAAATGAAGTATGAATTCACTGCGTAGATTTTATTTTTTGGATGCAAAACGTTGATGACAAAATCTATTTGCAAGTGATTGAAATCACCCGTGAAGGAAATCAATAGAAATAAACCCCCTGTTATAATGGAGCTAGAATAACGCATTACTAATATTTCACAAATACTTTATAATGAAGTTTTTACATGAATAAAACTATGATAAGGTTAAGTGCAAAACCCAGATATTTTATTAAATATATCGTGTTCCACAAGTAAGTCCGAACACGGGAAAAATATTTCACAAAATAGTGATGTTATTCTTCAGGACAAAATTAAATCTCATCAACGAAAATAATATATATTGAAATTTTGTCTTGAAAATTTGGACCATCATTTTAGACGAGAGGCAGCCCTCCCCCTAAAATTACAGGGTACTGGCCACAATTAGAAGAATGTCAGTTGGTCATAATTTGTGTTTTCAGGGATGCTGAATCTGAATCCGGTGTTACTTTTTAATTTTTAATGGTAGAACATGGTCACAAATACAATTCTAACCTAAAAAGTGAGAAAAATGTTTCCTATGTTTTCAGTGTTAAACTCGCTACAACTTTGTCGCAACTAAATGTTTCTTTTTGAAATTTTTGTAGCATAATTTTGACAGGATTACAAAGAAAATGAGTAATATCCGAAGTCCAATAATATTAATGAATTCTGTCTAGTGATGTAAATACAAAAAAAATCATTCGATCATGGTTCATAAGCTTCTGACGTAAAAGTTGAGTGACGAAATTTCGAGTTTACGTTTTTAACCTACTCTGTATTATTAAGAATGTGTACCGGTTATTATTAAGAATTAGATCTACATTAAGATATAGATTACAAAGACGTTTTCTGTAACATTTCGGAATAAAATATGCATTGGAATAAACATGGTGTAATTTTTAACATCGCCGTTGACTCTGGGTTTTTCTCAATTTTTAGGTTAAAAATACATTTCTGACCATGTTCCAAAACTTAAAAATTTTTAATAAGGCCGGATTCAGATTCAGCACTCTCGAAAATATAAAGTATGATCACAATTTTAAACATTTTCCAGCCGTGGTCATTATTTCGAAAACTAAGCGTTATTTTAAGGGTGTGCTGCTTGCCTATTTTGGAATACAATCTTAAATGCATTTGTTTTAATACGACAAAGGGGTTTGTGTGGCACAAAATTTTTATGTACAGTTTTGCGAAAAGACTATTGGTGAAATCAGGTTTAAGATACCTCTTTTCGTTATAAGTTACGGCCCGTCAAACTTTAAAACGCAGTGAAAATGGTCTATCTATGATGTTAAGTATACCGCCTGTTCCTGAAAATTAAATTAATGTTTTGATTTGTTTCTACTTTAAACAAATCAATTCAGATCTATAATAGCCTTAGCTTTTTAGCAGTATTCTATCAACTTTACAAGAAATAGGTCTATTAAAAAAAGAAGATATAGTTCTAAATAATTCAAAAAAAGAAACCTTAATAAATTGATTTCACAAGAGTTAAAACAGAACAAAATTGAATTAATTTTTTAACGTTAAACTAACTTCTGGAAATGTTTTCTTCGGACATTTTGACAGTATGTGAGACGGTGATAGAATCCGTTAGTTGTTGTATTACATAAAATGTCTCCTCCAACTGAAGCAAAAGCTTTAACAATTCCCTGTCATAACAAATTTGTGTCTGGAGGTTTCGTGATATAAATCCAGCTTTTCATATGTACCCAGTAAAAATAGTCTAGAGGTCATTCTATTTCTTCCTTTCTTCCAATTCACAGACCAGAAAACGAGGGCTGTAACTTGCCAACTTTTAAATTTTCCAAAGTGAATTTGTGAAGTTTGGCGGATTCTAACTTCAAACCGAAAAGAGATATTTAAAAAGGGATTTCACCAATGGATTTTCAGCAAAACGTTTACATGGAAAATAATGTTACTTTTTTAAAATAATAATGTTACTTTTTTAAAATAATAATGTTACTTTTTTAAAATAATAATGTTACTTTTTTAAAATAATAATGTTACTTTTTTAAAATAATAATGTTACTTTTTTAAAATAATAATGTTACTTTTTTAAAATAATAATGTTACTTTTAAAAAATAATAATGTTAATGTTTTTAAAATAATAATGTTACTTTTAAAATAATAATGTTACTTTTTAAAATAATAATGTTACTTTTAAAATAATAATGTTACTTTTTTAAAATAATAATGTTACTTTTTAAAATAATAATGTTACTTTTAAAATAATAATGTTACTTTTTAAAATAATAATGTTACTTTTTTAAAATAATAATGTTACTTTTTTAAAATAATAATGTTACTTTTTTAAAATAATAATGTTACTTTTTTAAAATAATAATGTTACTTTTTTAAAATAATAATGTTACTTTTTTAAAATAATAATGTTACTTTTTTAAAATAATAATGTTACTTTTTAAAATAATAATGTTACTTTTTTAAAATAATAATGTTACTTTTTTAAAATAATAATGTTACTTTTAAAATAATAATGTTACTTTTAAAATAATAATGTTACTTTTTTAAAATAATAATGTTACTTTTTTAAAATAATAATGTTACTTTTTTAAAATAATAATGTTACTTTTTTAAAATAATAATGTTACTTTTTTAAAATAATAATGTTACTTTTTTAAAATAATAATGTTTACTTGATAACATTCTTATTTTAAAAAAGTTGCATTCAAGAAGGCACATGCCGAAATTTACAAGCACTAATTTTATTAATATAATTTCGTTCATTGTGTTCTACAAACTAACGACACTTGCGAATGAAATATTTCGCCATACACGGACTCCTGGGACACCTGGTATATAAAACCCTAGCTTAATGTTACAGGAGATGGAACTCCCGCAAGTCCTGTGCCAGAACTGAGGCTGGTATACCCTAACGGTTCCCTAGTGTTCCCTGCATTCCCAGCGGAGAGATACAGACACGACGTTCACACTGCCACGTACAGATGTCGTGCGAGAAACCAGGTTGGACAGATACTAAGCAGGGACGTGCATGTACGTGCAGGTCAGTATAACACGATGTTTGGACACGCGATATCAACGTTCTCTAATACGGGCTTGTTAACAGCGTTTTTAATTAATTTAATTACTCTAATTAAATTAGTACACCAGTAATTAAAATAAAAGGCGAGAGATCGCAGACCAAATTTTCTCACATATATTGTAATTAGTAGTGCGTAAAACAGTAGACCAGTTAGTGTATTCTTAATTAATTACCTAGCCACCGCTTCACGACTGTGTTCTGACGCGCATGTACGTTTTTCGTTCATTTTTACCGGTAATAATAAGATTAAAGAAATTTTTATTGGGCCAGTTTTATTAGAAACTTTATACTCTTTCTCCGTAAATACTTAAAAATTATAATAGGTTTTGCCGTTAAGCAAGTATTACAAGAAATAGCCTGCAACTACATTTATCCTCATTAAATCAGAACCCTCTATCTTAAAATGAAGAGAAAATGAAAACAATCTTACACTTACTTCCTTTGGGCTTTACACAAGGTGCCGTCATACCAAATTTCAAAACAATCGGTTAATGTGTTTGGCTAAAACTGCGTGTATTAGTCATCGATAAATCAGAGACCGCTATCTTAAAATGAAAAATAATGGGAAAAAATCTTACACATACTTCATTTGGGCTTTACACAAGGTACCCTCGTACTACCTTTCAAAACAATCGGTCAATGCATTTGGTTAAAACTGCGTGCACTAGGCATCGTTAAATCTGAGACCGGTACGCTAAACGAAAAATAATGGGAAAAAATCTTACATATACTTCATTTAGGCTTTACACAAGATACCCTATTACCACATTTCAAAACAATCGGTCAATGCATTTGGCTAAAACTGCGTGCAGTCGGCATCGTTAAATCTGAGACCGCTACGCTAACTTAAAACGAAAAATAATTGGAAAAAATCTTACATATACTTCATTTAGGCTTTACACAAGATACCCTATTACCACATTTCAAAACAATCGGTTAATGCATTTGGCTAAAACTGCGTGCAGTCGGCATCGTTAAATCTGAGACCGCTACGCTAACTTAAAACGAAAAACAATGGGGAAAAATCTTACATATACTTCATTTAGGCTTTACACAAGATACCCTATTACCACATTTCAAAACAATCGGTCAATGCATTTGGCTAAAACTGCGTGCAGTCGGCATCGTTAAATCTGAGACCGCTACGCTAACTTAAAACGAAAAATAATTGGAAAAAATCTTACATATACTTCATTTAGGCTTTACACAAGGTACCCTCGTACCACATTTCAAAACAATCAGTTAATGCGTTTGGCTAAAACTGCGTGCACTCGACATCGTTAAATCTGAGATCGCTACGCTAACTTAAAACGAAAAACAATGGGGAAAAATCTTACATATACTTCATTTAGGCTTTACACAAGGTACCCTCGTACCACATTTCAAAACAATTGGTCAATGCATTTGGCTAAAACTGCGTGCACTCGACATAGTTAAATATGAGACCGCTACGCTAACTTAAAACGAAAAATAATTGGAAAAAATCTTACATATACTTCATTTGGGCTTTACACAAGGTACCCTCGTACCACATTTCAAAACAATTGGTCAATGCATTTGGCTAAAACTGCGTGCACTCGACATAGTTAAATCTGAGACCGCTACGCTAACTTAAAACGAAAAACAATGGGAAAAATCTTACATATACTTCATTTGGGCTTTACACAAGGTACCCTCGTACCACATTTCAAAACAATTGGTCAATGCATTTGGCTAAAACTGCGTGCACTCGACATAGTTAAATCTGAGATCGCTACGCTAACTTAAAACGAAAAACAATGGGGAAAAATCTTACATATACTTCATTTGGGCTTTACACAAGGTACCCTCGTACCACATTTCAAAACAATTGGTCAATGCATTTGGCTAAAACTGCGTGCACTCGACATAGTTAAATCTGAGATCGCTACGCTAACTTAAAACGAAAAACAATGGGAAAAAAAATCTTACATATACTTCATTTGGGCTTTACACAAGGTACCCTCGTACTACATTTCAAAACAATTGGTCAATGCATTTGGCTAAAACTGCGTGCACTGCACTCGACATCGTTAAATCTGAGATCGCTACGCTAACTTAAAACGAAAAACAATGGGGAAAAATCTTACATATACTTCATTTGGGCTTTACACAAGGTACCCTATTACCACATTTCAAAACAATCGGTTAATCCATTTGGCTAAAACTGCGTGCACTCGACATCGTTAAATCTGAGATCGCTACGCTAACTTAAAACGAAAAACAATGGGGAAAAATCTTACATA
The DNA here is from genome assembly GCA_022606455.1 of Callitettix versicolor. Lineage (NCBI taxonomy): Eukaryota > Metazoa > Arthropoda > Insecta > Hemiptera > Cercopidae > Callitettix > Callitettix versicolor. The sequence goes on from CM040191.1 coordinate 23,999,406, forward strand.
TACTTCATTTGGGCTTTACACAAGGTACCCTCGTACCACATTTCAAAACAATTGGTCAATGCATTTGGCTAAAACTGCGTGCACTCGACATAGTTAAATCTGAGACCGCTACGCTAACTTAAAACGAAAAACAATGGGAAAAAATCTTACATATACTTCATTTGGGCTTTACACAAGGTACCCTCGTACCACATTTCAAAACAATCGGTCAATGCATTTGGCCTAAACTGTTTACAAACAAACCAAATTTCGAAAGGTCTTACTGAAAAGACCTTCGCTATGTCAGTTAGGCAATTTTTAAAATTATGAAATACAATAAGAATCAATATACACTATGAAATAAAACCAAAATATCAAAATAAAATAATTAACGCTAGAATTACTGTTTCTATATTTTACCTGAGAACAGAGATAAACTTCATTAAAACTACTTATCCATCTGCATTTACACTGATCCTGTTCAAGACGTATCCACAGTAAAGGGTAAGGATAGAGGCTACGGGGAGGTTTTGTATTCAATTGTGTTCTAGGATTGAACCCAAGGGGGAGCAACAGGTGACGACGAAACTTGGAAAGTCAATAGAGGTCACGTGACTGTTGTTACACTTATCTCACTTTAACTGTCTCAAACTTTGATTTTGTTTGGTTTCGCGGCGAATCAGTGATACCGTTGGCAAATTGTCTTCCGATAAAAGAATTATTTAGCATAAGTTGTTGTGTTTATTAAATAGTAAATTATACAATAAAACATTAAAAGAATTTTTTACCTTTATATATAATTTATATATAAGAAGAAATATTTCGTTAGTTAAAGACAATAAAACCGAAATTTGGTCCCAATTTCTCAAAGTTGTTTCATTAGATATTGTTGAAATTTGGTCAAAAATGAAGATTCGTTACTTAAACCAGTCACACTGTATGTCAGATTCCAAGAAGGAAGAAGTAACTTATTTTATTTAAAAATATTACTTTAAAACTTTAATATTTAGTAATACTTTAAAATTTTACTTAGAAATATTACTTCAAAACTTAAACGATCACAGTTTATTAATGCATGCCTATCGTGTAAAAATATTAAAACTATTATAGTTCTTTATAAAATTAACTGTTTTTTATTAATGTGACATTTATTATATACATAATTTAGAAAAGTTCTATCGATAAATTCTTTTCACGTAAAATCAAAAAGAAAATGTTTGGTTCATATTACCTTATATTTCAACTCACTTTATTTGAGGCTACTTTAGGTTTAATAATTATTAATGTTTTTGAATTGAAATTCTATTTTGAATTTTATATATTTATTTTTAGAGTTTATGTTCATTCAAATATTATTTTTGTTAGTTTTAATACAAAAAAAAAATTTAAAGCCTGTTAAGTTTCTTGTTACTTATTATGTAACCTGTTTCAAACTCAACTAAATTACTCTTTAACAATACTTGCATTTTTCGATTGTGACAATACATCGGCCTTCTGCGTTTCATTTCTCTTTACATGAATCACAGTTTCAATGGTTTATCTATGGAATGTACTTTAACTGATATGAATTATAAATTCTATGTATTAGTCAGTTGTTATTGTTGTAATTTTAGGTATTATAATCAAACTAGTCTATTAAAATTGTTGTGTTTACCCATGTTACATCATGTATTAAATATTTAGGCTTTTTAAAAAATTCTGAAATATTATTTTAAACTCATCTTCTATTATATTATATTCTTAACAAATTTTTATAACTTTAAATAATGACTTTTAATGGGATATATATATATATATATATATATATATATATATATATATATATATATATATATATATATATATATATATATATATATATATATATATATATATATATATATATATATATGTGTGTGTGTGTATGCGTGTGTTTCTACGTACACAATTTTAAAGATCCTCAAAACATATCCTAGAATAAATAATTGACCCTTATTTCAGCATCACAGATCTAGGTGTTGCCATGTTAACAATCATTAAATTAATTATAACTAATTTTTCAATATAAATTAGGTTATACTTTAATGAGAAAACCTTAATAAAGTTTGCATGTAGTGTACATGTTACGCTAATATCGAGTTTACAAGTTTACGAGGTCTGATACAAACAGAGTAACCAGCTCTTAACGAAAACACTGAACTCAGACGTGTTGTAAAATACTAGTTTATACTTGTGACAAACAGTTTGAAGTCGTATTAAGGAAAGCTATAAAGTAAATAACTGCTTTTACAGCATCACTTTATTTCTAGACAACTCAGTATTTTCAAATAGCTGTTCCGGTATTTAATGCTAATTATATTATTTTACAATCACTGCGCTTAAATTATTGAATTTTCAGAAAACCGGCTTAATAAATCAAATACTCGTGTGGAACTCAGCAAGTTACCGATAGAGGCATAGCTATTGCTAATGATATCTTTGCTGGATATATAATTAGTTTGAAGATATGTTTACAAATACCATGTTTTGTTTAAACAAATAAATACATGAACCTAGCTTAGATATTACTACTGTAGTTATGGTAAAAGATCAGTTGTTTTATATTAATTCGTAACGATCAGCTGATTTCATTGCACATCTGTTAAGGTATAAAAGTTTCAAGTTATGTTGTTAAAAAAACAATATTAACAACAATTATTCGTTCGTATTAATTTACAATGTATTATAAACCGTACACCAAATTCGTTTGTTCGTTCGTTCCACATTTCCGTTACATTTTTCTATTTACATCTCTCGCCGAAAGCTAACACTAAAAACTTCGCTTCAATAATTAGTACAAAAGGCGATATTATGCATATATATTTTGTGGCTGTTTATCAACACATACATGCACTATCTTCCTGTGTTTTCACGTATATATTCTCCAGCCCCCACTTTATGCCTTACGCTTTATTTATTTATCATACATTATATCTAACTTACAAGATCTAAGTATTTAACAAAAAAAGATAATTACAATTATATTTACTGTAATAGTGACGTCAACAATGTCAAAGTGGTAACGATCACTTCACTATGAATTAGGAACAATCAGAATTAGGAACTATTAAAATTAATTTAAAATTTCTATAGGCTTCGGAGATGAAACTAATATTTTCAGTTTGATTTCTCGGGGATATTTTCTGAGTTTCTCTTTTTTAGTTTTAAGATTACCAACATAGACTAAGGCAACTACGCTTTTGTTCTCGTTGCATGTTTGGGTTTTGAGCAAGGAACTTGAGAACGAGATTTGGTTCGTATTCTCGAAAAGTCGTCCATTGCTTATATATACACAAATCATGGCAAATGTCCAAATAATCTATAATAATGACAGAAATATTTCTGTTTCAGTTGTAAAACAGAAGTACGAAGTTCAGGTTTACGATGAGTACGTGATTAGCGGCAACACCGCAGTGCTGCGTTGCCAAGTGCCCAGTTACGTGTCGGAGTATATCATGATCACGTCCTGGATTCAAGATGGCCTAGTCAACATCTACCCTAATACAGATTCTGGTTAGTTATTTGTGGTATTCTAACAAATTTGTCCTCTGTCAGAATTATTGTCTGCTCCTGTACCGCACTGATTGCAGAGAAGGGTCTGTACATAGGGGATGTTTTCCTTGAAGGGGATGTACATAGGGGATGTTTTCCTTGAAGGGGATGTACATAGGGGATGTTTTCCTTGAAGAATACTGCCACTGTCTGGTACTCCATCCTACCTCTGCAGTAGTTCATACTCCAAAATTAAACTTTCCTAAATATTTTACTCAAATATTTTCACTTCACGTAGAATTTTAAGAACAATAATTTTCAAAAATTTGTTTACGAAGATAAGAGCATGTTACGTAAGTATGCTTCCTTTGCTATTAAACTTTTATTCTAATCATTAAATAACTCAAAAAAAAAAAATAGCGACACATCTGACTCGCAGACGTCATGGAACTGTAAGAAATCAATATCTTTTTACGTTAACATTTTTTTTAACTCATATCATGTTTTAGGGATTTTTTTTACGTCCGACTATTGTGCATACTTGGGCTAATGCAGACGATGGGATGATTTATAGTGTATGAAAATACCAAGCCTTGGCCGGAATCGAACCCGGGTCCTCGGGGGAGAAATCCTAGTACGCTATCAACTAGGCCACCGAGGCGGCCCGTTTTAGGGATGGTTGTGGAGTTAGATTTTGCGGGACGCGTGATTCGAGGAACATGTTTATATTGATGTACAACAGTATATTTTGCTCGTCACAAGTCTCATATTAAATTAATTATAATTAAAATTTAACTGTGTTTCCATCGGGAACTGTGTGAGGCATACGTGATAACCACTACATTAAGGAAACTAAGAAGAATTTTGGCCGATTTATGTATATGAAATAAATCATTTATTTAATTTTGGTATTTATATTAACAGATCAGTTGTTTTATAGTAATTCTTAATTATCAGCTGATTTCGTTAAACAGGTGATAGGTTATAATACGTTTTAGGTTACGTTGTTAGAAACTAGCTATGTTAATTAGTCGATTATATTAATTCGTAACGATCAGCTGGTTTCATTGTACAGCTGATAGGCTATACAATAATTGGTATTATATATTACTGTATATTACTGTGCAAAGTCATACAAGTTTCAGATTATGTTGTTAAAAACTAGCTATGTTAATTTATCGTGTTTTCGAACAAATTATCGTAATTAAAGAAAAATAGAAAGAGAAAACATGATACATGATTTTATTTTTAGTTCAGTAAAAGAGTTTTTTTAAATCTGATTTCACCGGCATAATTAACTTTAAAGACTGCATAAATTAGCATTTTAAACTTTCAAAGTACATTAAAAATACAAAAAAGAACAGTGACCGCAGGCAGGTTAGTTTAAACCACACTTTTTAAAGAGTGTGAGATAAAAAATATGATATTTTTAATATTTCGAATAACCGCCATTTTGAAACTGTTTAAAAAATATTTCTGCTTGGCGAACGTATAAAGCTAACACAAATCGGACCAAAATTTAGAACACTAGAAAGTTAAAACTAAAGTTATCAAGGGTCAGGCAAGGGGCTTATTTCAAGGTCTGAGCTCTGGACCTTACCACTCAAACAGAATTCGGTAAAAATATGTAGACATACTTACAGAACCTCAATGAGGTATAGGGTTTAAATACTTAAAATTAATTATGTAGTAATAAGACTCTTGCATGCGTTTATTTATAATAATTGTTTTGAAAGTTCATATTTCTTCTAATTGTAATTGATTTCAGATAATTCAGTTTTTGTATTAATTTTATAAATAGGAGGAAAGTATGCAGTGTTATCTAACGGGGATCTGTACATCTACAACGCAGGGCCCAGTGATGGGTACAAAAGCTACGATTGCAGGACTGTGCACAAGTTGTCAGGGGATGTCCACGCCAGTGCGTACCCAGGCAGAATCATTATTACTGGTGAGTCCTTTAAGTATTGCTTCACAGATGTAATTAATATTTACATAAAAACTCACTCGGTGCTTTGCTATCTGCAGGCTCCAGTTGCCAAACCTCCAATCGTAAGCCTCTTTAAAGCCTCTAAATAAAAAAATGCATCTAAATCAATTCAATTATATTCTAACTGTTCAAAGAACTCATGCTAAGGCTGGGTGGCTAACAAATGCATAGCGGAGTCATGCTGAGCGGAGCGAACTACTCATTCAAAACCGAACTATTGTTTTTAATGTAAGTGCTGCCACGAAATGCGAACGATCTGAGCCTAGTCAAGCTGTATCACTGGGCTTCGCTCCGCTAATTTTCGACTCTGTCTAGTTCGGTTTTGAAGCTGACTCGAACCGAATTACACTGACCGAATTGATTACGCTGACGACGCTTCCAAACTTACTATTTCTCGTTACCTAGGTTACGGTTTTTTAACGTAATAGTTCTTAGAATACGTTGCAGTAGGCCTAAATATTATAAGATACAAACGCATTATTTAAACTGACTGAACTCCACTTCCGGTTGCCATTCATCTTCATTTCTCTCGGCTCAGTGCAGCTCCGCTCCACATTTAGTGGTCGCCCGGACTAACAGTATAAATAACAAACATGTAATTAAAACATATTTAATTACAGTATTCACTTTAGCTGTTTGTGTTATTCGTAATTACACATATTTCTATATCAACAATTAAAATACAATTAATAACGAATTCTTTGTTATTTATATACATCGTAATCATAACCTCATTGAAGTAGTAATAACGAAGAAACAGCTTTAGTGATAAATCAGCTGTTTAGGAAAAGTTAACCTTAGGTTACCTATTACCTAAAAGTTAAATAGGTAAATGTAAACCTTTACTTTTGCGACACAATAGCGTTCCAATGTTAGATTGCATATTGGACTTAAATGTATTTTATGTTATTTATGAAATATATAATCAAATAAGTTACCTAAACAATTACATTGAGTTTAGGTCTTACTTTCGATTTTTATTCTTGATTCTGTTTGTTGCAGAGCCAAAAGGAAACGTTCAGCCAAGGATAACGGTGGAGAAACACAGCCGGAAGTTGGCCAAAGTGGGCGAGGACGTTGTTTTGCCTTGTGTTGCTCAAGGGTTCCCATTGCCTACTTATAGGTAATAAATGTTAGATAGATTTGTTATAGAGGTTAAGTGATCTCTCTGGGTTGACACCGCGATCAAAGGGTCTTGTGCAAATAAGCTTTTTAATTCTACTTCAGTAGTCATGTTCCTTCGAAGTGTTTTAGCAGTCCACTGATTAGCTTATTCTGCTGGAGATCATCAAGGTCCTGGAAGCCAAACACCCTTTTAGTACTGCTGACAAAAGCCTCACAATCATAGATAATGTAACCTGCAGCCTTCCTTCCTGCATAACATACAAGTTACATTCCTATCCTGTTCATGTGCACCCTCAGAAAAAAGTGTCCTCTAGTAAGCTATATGGTTTCCTAAGTTGCCCTTTACCCAGTATCTTGATCTTATGTAAGCTTTCCTAGGGTTTACGGAAGCCAGACCATTACCTTTACTATCTGGAACACCACCTTCAGTTCTATTCTCATTGCATTGACAGGGACTTTATTCTTAAGCCACTTTTTCCCCTGTCATCTGTTTAAGTTGAGTCATAAAATGAGTCACAACTTGAATGCAAAGTCCATATTATAAAAGGATAGATCCTGACTCAAAATTATTTCCTGCGTCAAATTCGCTTGTTACTTAGCAAGAAAAACCTCTTAATATTTAGACGGCACTATGACCATCATAACTTCCAGAAAATTTATAGTTTACAGCCCTTTAGTCTTATAGTAAAGATTCCCATCATCTTCTTTACTAAACCGAGGTTTTCCTTACCTCAATCTCTTGGGCATCAGCTCTCAATATCTTTAAGTTTGAGGAACTGCCTAGTTTTCAATAATAATCGAACTCACTCCTACATTCCTAAACCCCGTGATAGGTTTTATTCTTCCAGATTTCACTAAAAGCCCTGTTTCTACCGTACTCTCTCTTCTTCATTTACGCCTTTGAGGTCCTAGTTGATTCTTGCTAGTCTTAATATATCGTCAGACCATCGACTTTGAAAACACCTTCAACTTCTTTTCTCTATCCAGGATCTTTGATTAATTAATGGGTTAGTCGGTTATCATAGATTTTATATTTAAGATTAGTGCCCGCTTTGTTCCATTACCGTTTGGTTATTCATTCGGCTACACCTTTTATCATACACCTTCGACGAGTTTCTTCGTTTGTTAACGATTTCACTATGGTACTCCCAGCATCCGCTTTTTCATCGCATCCTCCTTCTGCATCATGTTGTGGTCAACATTAGCATACCTTTATTTGCTGTATTGTTTATTATATATATTATATTCTGGTAGACCCTCCCCAGAATCCATAGGGAAGACTTCTATTGAGGTGTAGGACTTATCACACAACTGGGGTATAATTCTGTTTTTATTAAATTAATGGAATTCTATCCGCAATCCGCTAAGCTGACTAAAGCCAGGTTGGAGGATGGATACGAATGGAACATGATAATTGAGGTTGTGGATTAGAATTTAGGAAGTATCTCGAGATAAGGGAAGTGGAAGAAACAATCAGCCCTCAGTATGCAGGATCACAACCTTGAAGTACTCTAATTCTTCAAGGGATGGCTGGACTAACTATTACCCGAACATATCAAAATTATCTGTGCGAATATATAAATTAGTTTTAAGTAATAATTTTATTAATGTTTTTACAACTACCTATTTAAATTGTAAAACCAACCAAATTAAAATACTAAGATCTTAACTATACCCTACTTTGGACGGTGATAGACTGTACCAGCTATATACAAAACAGTATGTAACACTGTGTAAACAGAGAACAGATTTTAATAAAGAAATTATCTTATTATTTTAATTCTCAATTCAAACACTTTTTTAAAATTTATTACTAAATGATGATCGTGATAATTTCCAAAAAAGAAAAATGGCCACTGGAGCGGCCATCATGATAAAACCCAAATCGAAATCTTGAAATGAGCAACGATCCTGACCCTTAGATTACTTTTTGAGGAATCGTTAACATATATATATGTGTGTGTGTGAGAGAGAGAGAGAGAGAGAGAGAGAACGAGCTAGAGAGAGAGAGTGAGAGAGAGAAAGAGTTTTAGCAAGTTTACTTCCACAATTGTTGTCTAATTTGTGGCAATTGTTGTCTAAACTTGGCATAAAAATTGATTTTGGTAATAACTTTGACAAGATCGTTAACCAGTAAAATTTCATCAACAGTTTCAAAATTGCGGTCACTTAAATCTTTAAATATTCATAATTTCCGTCTTAACATTTTTTAAAGTCTGATTTCACCATCCAAATTAGCGTTAAAAACTGCATAAATTAGCACTTTGAATTTTTAAAATCTGTTAAAAAAACCTGTTTAAAATAAGAAATATTTTGACGGCGTCAGGGTTCATTTTAGAATTTTCAATATATTTTTTAAGTTTAAATTCCTAATGTATACACAATTTATGCTGTTTAGAATGGTGAAATCAGATTTTCAAAACTGGTAAGATAAAGTAAAATACTTTTTTAAATTCGCTTCTCCTCTTCTATTACATCAGCGAGACAGCTGCGTAATTTTTAGTTTGTTATTATTAATTCAAACATTTGCCATCTTTATGTATTTATAGTAATAATGCACGACGTTTTGACAGTATGGATCCACTTTTGTTCTCAAGTGCTCGAATCAAAACGTAAATTTAGCAACAAAACATAAATCTAGATGTTTAGGCATGTTTTAAAATATAAAAAACTAAAAAAAATACATCCGAGTCTGATACCCTGAGTGGTCAAAATAAAATCATAATAATAAAAATGCGACTAGAATATTTCCTCTTTTTCTTTGTGATTCAAACAATAAAAATGTCCTTATACTTGTAATTTAATTATAATATAAAAAATGTAAGAAGTTTCTACCAGTGTTACATTTTCTTCAATGTATTACTAATGAGGAGTTTCTCAAATTTTAATGAAATACAAATTACGTTTTCAATGCATTCTGAATAATCTAAGTGTTGTTCTTGTAAAAAGTTCTCTGATTAAATTAGTGTTGTCAAGGATAAGCAAGAACGAAGCGAGTGAGTCGGTGAAGTGCGGAGGGGCCGGAGCGTCTCGACTTTGAAAGTTAATTCTTTAACTAGTTAATTAATTAGATGACAGTTGTATTATTAAACCTAACTTGAAATGTTCTAGTTCTAGTTTTTCCTACAAAAAAAATATAATCTTGGCACCTAGCTGTCTCGTTGTCGAACTGGAAACTAATTTTCAAAAATATTTGTTTACCCTTCTCGTTTCTTTAAATTCTTACTTCACTATCATGATCAACATTAAAATCTCTATATATTTGCATTAAAAGAATTTTCAAATTACACTGATAGTATCAGTAGGCAGTGATCCGCTGACAAATTAAATTTTCTAGTTTCAACATATTTTGAAAATTTAAGTTACTAACTATTGGGTTTATAACGCTGATAACTATTGTAAAATCATTTTTTTCTTTTGGTTTTTAAGTAAGACAAATAATAATGATTTTTTAAAATTTGAAATGACTGTTGTTTGAAACTGCTGAATGGATTCTGCTGGGCAACGAACATGTTAAAGTTAATACCAAAATCGACTTTTGTGCCAAATTCTAACCAAATGCGAACAACATTTTAAAAACGACAGTACTAAAATATATGAATATGTACAAACATATTCAATCTAAATATCTATATTGTCAAAAAAGATCTAGGGTACTGAACGCTCATTTCATGGTACTGTATTTTACCTTGGTACAGCTCTTTTTTTAATGAAAATTCGCTATTAATGTAGAACTTGTATATATATTTTTAATTAAACAAAAACAAAATTAAATCTACAAAATGACGCAAGAAAAGCGTAAAAAATATCATTAGTTTAATCATTTTCTGAAAAAAATATGATACGAAAAGAGTGACGAAAATTGTAAATTTACCTAAATTTCTCTATAACGAATGATATGATTTTTTAAATTTTCTTTCAACTGAAAGACAGTTTTCAAAATTTAAATGAAGTAAAATCACGATTCAAGTAGTCTATAGATGGTCAAAACTGGTCTGCCTAGAAAAATATATTTTTTATTTTTCCTGACCACCAACTTCCTTTTATTTTAAATTCGCTATACCAATGAGCGAGTTATGAATGTTCATATATGGCCAGAACTTGAGCGAAAT
>CM040191.1:24012621-24080121 GCA_022606455.1 Callitettix versicolor
CACACACACACACACACACACACACACACACACACACACACACACACACACACACACACACACACACACACACACACACACACACACACACACACACACACACACACACACACACACACACACACACACACACACACATATATATATATATATATATATATATATATATATATATATATATATATTATATACATTTTAATCACCATTAAATATGTATATATTAGCAGTATTGAAATAAACACCCATTCTGTTCTCCAATATATATAAATTTTAACGACCCCTTAAAAGGTGATTTTGAGAACATGATCGCTGCTTGTTTTACGGCTGCTAATATATGCAGATTTTAATGGTGGTTTTTATAGTGGTGAATGCTGAAATTCAAAAGTTTAAGGTAAAAAAAATACTTTGGAAAATTCGCTTCTATCACGTAAGGGGAACTACTAGTCGGTTTTTAGTTTTCTATTACCTAGTTTGTTTGACTATTCCTTGTTATTACACTTATTTATTTTGTACCTATTTTGAAATTTTCAAGCTGTACGATTTTCATAATGAGAAGAGTTTTTAGAAAAGTTTAATCACTTATATGAAAGTTTACCTTGTTTTTGACAAGTTAAATCTAAATAATATTATATCATAAACAAGAAAATTATATATATATATATATATATATATATATACATATGTATAAATGTATATATTATACACTTTTTTGCGCATTTCATCGAGAAATATTAAACTAATTACTACCACCAAGCAAACAATAGCCGCAAAAAACATGGTTTTCTGACGATAATTTTGTAGGTTAAACATTGCAACTTTTTTTTGTTATTTTAAGGCAAAGAGCATTTTGAGGCTATTATCGCCTCCCTAAATGTAAATGTGAGTGTAAAGTGTTAAAGTCGTAAGTGTAGTGTTGTAAGTGTAAGTGTTTGTTAGACTCTGGTACGCCTAAATCCTCTCAATAGGTGCAGCTAGTTTGCAACCCCCCCGTTGGGTAAACACTGCAACAAATTGGGTACCTAGGGAAAATCCTTCAGTGGCTCCCGTGAATCAAATACAAGTGTTTCTCGCCTAGTGCGAATTGAGTTTTTCACCACTAAAAAAATATTGAGTTCAAAATATTCCTAATATTAATTCTGTCTGGATTTAAACAACATTCTAATTTTTTTTAATCAGTTCATCAGGTTTTAGTCGTACGAAGAGTCATAAATTGAATTATTGTAAACAAATTTCAAAAACGAAAAATTTATGGTTTCGTAAAACACCGCCGGTCTAAGATTTTCATTAATTCTGTAATATTTTTTTAAAGTTTACTACACTGACTTGAGTTCTGAATCTTCACATATGATCAATATGTAAAAATCCTTTTTGAAAACATACCTTTTATTCACGAACTTCTTTACTGTATTTGAATAAAAAGTGATTAAAACCTATTTTCAGGCAAATATTTTTTTTACAGTTTTTGATAAAAACGACGATGTATATATTTTTAATTAAGAAATGATCGTGATATATACGAGTAGGAAAACTGAAATTGTATGCCACATTACCAAAATCTTTCAATTAGTGTGCACACACAGATAAACTGACAGTAATTCAAATTAAAACAATTTTGAGTGCTTAGGAGACCTGAAAACGGATGGCTTTATTAAAATCTCAATTTTCTTTACTGTAACCAAACTATCAATAGTATTTTGCTTCGTATATCGAGGAACTTGTAATGAAAGAGAATACTGTAAAATCACACAACACACTGGAAGGTAATATTTGAACATAACTGTAATATATATAGTATTGAACACACAGAGAGGGGAGATATGTTCGAATTTAAAGTGATTGAAGCATTGAGATATGAAACTCAAATTTTAAAATTCTTGAATTTGCTCTTAACTTCAAGGTAATTATCTACTTTACAAATTAAAGTTGGAAAGTTAACGATAATAATATACAATAAAATTAAATCTGCCCTGAAAAATTGAATTTGAGGACATACATAATATTGCTTTGTCATAAAACTAAATAGGTTAGTTTACAAGTTGTACTATTTGCGGTAGTAAACACTTCAAAAACTTGTTTCGTTAAGAGTCAAGACAAAGCCATAATAAATACTGAAATATTCTGTTTTTTCTTTCCATTAGTTACTCCTATTTTTTAAATTTTCCTGGAAAAGAAAAAGCACTTTAACTGTTCATAAACTGTGCAAAAAAATTTGAGCTAAATCGATTCAACTCTTTATTTGTAGAGTACTAAAACACATTAACAAACTTACTTTCTTAGAACTCTAATTCTAAAAGCCACATTTTATATTCATGGACCTAAAGAGTATTTACTAAAGTTCTACTTAAAATTAGTTTGTATTCCCTTTACGCATACTAAACAAAATAAAAGTGTTAAGCTTACCGGTTGAACGCAGTTGTATAAAGAACACAGGGCCGTTATGTTTCAGCTGCCTTGACTGCTCATATTCAGCCACAGACACAAATAGTTGACGTAGGCAAAGAGGCGACTTTCCAGTGCATTGCGGGAGGATTTCCCACGTCCAGGATAAGCTGGTATCGCGACGGTAGGCCTATCTCTTCGGACTCCCGGTTCAGGGTACTCACCAGCCCGGAGCGGCTCAAGATATCGCCCTTGTCCAAAGACGACCATGGTATGTACCAGTGTTTCGTGTCGAATGATTGGGACTGCGTGCAGGCTACAGCACAGCTGCAATTAGGAGGTAAGTCCTCTTTTCAAAGTTACTACCTAATGATATGATATTCATGTTATTTGTTTGGTTATCTTCCATAATATTTTTTTATAAAATAATACATAACCTTTTGAGAGTGAGAATAAACCCTCGTACTCAAGTGCCTGGCTTAAATCTTAGCATGCTGTCTCGTGCTGTTTTAATTTAAGAGCTCTTTAGCAGGTAAACTTTTCTCTTCAGTTAAATTGAATCGATTGTAAGATGTTGTTATTGTTTGTCGGTTGTATTTGATTTTAGAATATTTCTACAGAATAGTTTAATTTACAAGCATTGTTTTTCCATATATTTCCATTAATTATTACTATTGGATGCTACATAAACACTCCTGGTCTCCCACTAACACATTCCGAAATTCTCGGTCCATTGTTCCTAGGACAACAAATAACTTGGTCGAAAAAATAACGTCAGTTCTTCAGAAATGAATGCATTAAACACGTGGTCGCTGTTGGAAACGACGCAATGTGAGAGAAGTTGGTCGATGTAGCTAATGACGAATAGACACGAATGATGACGAAACTATACGAAGTGGTGTAAACGACACTAACGCAGCGTTTAGGCTATGTTTTGACCGTTTTCACTTGTAGGGCTGGACTGGTGCTGTATTAGTGCAGTGTCGAATGGAATCACTCTACTGGTCTAATCATATAGCATTAAACTTTCACAACACCAGCACAGCCGTGCTAATGAAAACCAGTTTCTGACTTTCCTATATAATAGCATGGATAGTACTTTAAAAGCAAAATCATGCCATTAGAAGCACCAACCCCGGCACTAGAACAGTAATACAAGTGAACACCTACTTTAAAAACTAACGCTTTAAGCTATTAAAATAAAATATCAAAAATAAAAAGACAGATTTACTGTATAAGTGATCAGACAAACTACAAAACGCACGGAAAATGAAAGAGCTACACTATTTTAAGCTGACAAATTGTCAGTCACTGATCATTCAAGTTAGTACTTAAGAAGAGAGTTGATCTCTAATCTCGAAACGTGTATTGTTGTTATACAACAAATTATAACAATTGTCTGAAGAAACAATAAAGCTGGGTAGTCACCAAATGAGCGGAATGTACTGAGCGGAGCGGACTACGCATTCAAAACCTAACCTATTGTTTTAATTTAATTGCGGCCACTTAAAGCGTAACTAGGCTGAGCGGAGTCAAGCGGCTAACGCACATGTATATACATTTTATCGGCACCTCAACAGTGATCTAGAGGTCAGGATCGTGGCTCATCTCAAGGTCCCGTATCTGAATGTTACCAATGGTTCATTTTCCCAATGGGAATTCGCTAATAAATCTGACCATGGTCAGAGTTCATGTGAAATTAGATTTTTTAAAATTATAAGATAAAAAAGTTATTTCATTACTTTTCGGAAATCGTTTGCACGTTGCACGGAAATCGTAGCTGAGTGCTACGTTTATTTCTAGATACGTGATTACCTCGAAAATATTTTGGAGATAAATTTATATCAAATTTTGACAATTGAATCATTTCAGACGCCAGCCCTGAGCTTATCTATACCTTCTCCGAGCAGACGTTACAGCCAGGGCCTGCAGTGTCCTTGAAGTGTGTCGCCACAGGGAACCCGCCCCCGCAATTCGTATGGACCTTGGATGGCTTTCCTGTACCTGATAGTAGCAGGTGAATACATTTTCATTACGAATACACTAAAAATTAGTAATATAAATAATCTTATATCTTAAATCTGATTTAATCGTTTTTAATAACTGCTACTTAATCACAATATTGCTGATACATGTTCATTCATAATTTAATAGCATCTAATAACATCGCACTTACGTACTATAGGTTTTTACGTACATTTACCTTTAGCTGTGATTTTAAAAGCAATTTATAACTGTGATTTAGTAACTAGGAATAATGTAACTGTGATTTAGTCCTCATTTTGTTATTATTTAATCGATACATATTTACATGTAGGTTTTTAGCGGGACAGTACGTCACAATCCACGATGACGTCATCAGTCATGTAAACATATCAAATTTGAAGGAAGAAGATGGTGGGGAGTACATCTGCACAGCCAAAAACAACGTGGGCCAAGTGTCTCACAGCGCTAAAATCAATGTTTACGGTAAGTTCCTACTCACTTTTATTTCTATCTTGGAGCATATATTATATTTATAATTTTTTGTGTATTGCAGTAAATAATCGATTATCCGTAAACCTGTCATTCGGACGATCGGTTAACCGGATCGATTTCAAAAATTATTGCATAATTTGAAACTATGAAACAAAATTTTTTCCTTTGGATGAAAAATCAAACGATGAAGTGTTTCAGTGAAAAACTAAGAAACATACTTTCTATATACCACGTTGCATTAATTCAGTGAGTATTTTGTGTGATCAGTGATATCTGCTAGTTTTTGAAAATTTTCTTTCACCACGTGAAATAACTGAGTGCCGCCATTGTTACGCTACGTGAGTTGTTTTAGGTAGAAATCGATTTTACACAGAGAGTACAAATAATCGATACACTACTGTGTAAAGGATAACTTGATAACGATGTAGGCATACGTCCTGGTTTAAGTTTTCAAGAGTCATTGTTTACGTAATGTATATTTTTATTTATACAAAGCAATGTCTTGAAAGAGAATTGTGTAATCTGGATTTGTAACAATTGTAAATTGTACAATTTACTAACGGTCACCATGGAAAATCACTGGAAAATGAAATATTTGAGTGGTCTTCATGGTAAGACCCGAATTCTGAAACTTAATTTAACACCGACCCTGAACTCTAGATAACTTTTTAAGGAAGTCGATAAATATTTGTGTGTGTGTGTGTGTGTGTGTGTGTGTGTGTGTGTGTGTGTGTGTGTGTGTGTGTGTGTGTGTGTGTGTGTGTGTGTGTGTGTGTGTGTGTGTGTGTGTGTGTGTGTGTGTGAGAGAGAGAGAGAGAGAGAGAGTGTGTGTGTGTGTGTGTGTGTGTGTGTGTGTGTGTGTGTGTGTGTGTGTGTGTGTGTGTGAGAGAGAGAGAGAGAGAGTGTGTGTGTGTGTGTGTGTGTGTGTGTGTGTGTGTGTGTGTGTGTGAGAGAGAGAGTGTGTGTGTGTGTGTGTGTGTGTGTGTGTGTGTGTGTGTGTGTGTGTGTGTGTGTGTGTGATATTACCATTTCAATTATTTAATAATTCATAGTTGTTTCTAAATATATTTTCGTCAGTATAATCAGCTTTAAAACCAGCGTAAATTAGCAATTGAGAATTCAAAATCAATTGAAATTAAAAATCTGAAGTCGTTTATGTAATGTGAGAGTTTAAAATGCTTATATACGCGTATATGTAGGTTGTAATGCTGATTATTATCGTGAGATATGAATTCCAAAAAAAGAAAATAAACAATTTAGATAGCTGCGTGCCGCTTTGGTTTTTTTATTTTTCATATGATGAGGAAGTGAAATAAGATTTTAGTTTTTGTCGTTATGTAAAACTATCGTTCAATACATTTAAAAAATTGTACAGCAGTTGTTTGGTCGCATAAAAACTTAACTGTTTCATCAGTATCGTTAAAATGTTTCAGGACTTCCTTACATCCGGGAAATGCCTAAAGTGACTGCAGTGGCCGGAAGTGATTTGATAATCAAATGTCCCGTCGCCGGATATCCGATTGAATCAATTACTTGGGAACAGGGTAAGTGTATTTTTAAACTTTTACTAGCTATATTATTATAATATGTATCGTTAATGCCAGTGAAAATGGTCGAGGTTACGTTAAAGCAAATATAATATAATCAAAAGTTTTATTATACCATAGCTAAATCCTTACCACAGTAATTCAAACAGACCATAGAAGCTTGCCGGTTGGTTCAGCTATATTGCAATACTCAATACAATAATTAAAACACAATTACTTCGATTTGATTATTGAAATTTCAAAGAAAAAACATATTTAAATTATACGTACACAAAACGTCATAACAGTCCACGCAGTCGAAAATTGGAATTTGTGACATTAAACCACTTTTACTAAAGTAATGATTTTTGAATATTTTTTTCTTTTTTTAAGTACTTTTACTATTATATTAATAGATATTAACCCTCGGAAGAATAAATGACTTAAAATAACTTATTATTTGATGCTATTTTTAACGGAAGTATATTGTGATGTCATAGTCATTTACATTGCATCGAGCATGTTCATGGTGGCTGGGAGTCAGAATCAAATGAAATAGTAATCATACGCGTGTTATCATTCGTCAATACATTGACAGTTGTACTGACAAGTTTTTAAGTTTGTTAAAGCATGGCAGCCGTTATTTGTGAACATTCTGTTTTGCAGCTTTACTATTTTCATTCAAAACCGTGTTAGGTCTGTTTTTTAAATAGATACTTAACAAAAAGTATCTATTATTTTATTATTAATTACACGCATTTAATTAATCGTTTTCACGATGAAAAACAGGTTTTTGACTTCGGTACATTAGTAATTTTTAGGTTATGCACGTCACTTTTTCCCATTTCTTTCTCACTTTTCCTAGTTTCCGCGCTTTTACATTCTGTATTATTACTAATTAACTTGTAATGCATTATTGTTATTAATGTATTAATGAACATGTAATAAAGCGTATTAAGTAAAAAATTGGCAAAATACTTTAATGTCAAATTTATTGAAAAATTTAAAAAATACAGTAATGCTTGATTTCAATATTCCGAAACTTTTAATTTGATCTTAATCTTGAAGCAGTGTAACAGTAGCGTTTAAATAAACGGTTATTTCTAAAAGCACACAAAACTGTAGTTTTAATTTAACGAAAAAACTGTAGGTCTACGTAAATTTAACTACTAAATAGTAATTGTACACTTATTCTATCTGTAAAAGGATGAATAAACATTATGAAGTATTGTATAAACATTAATAATTTCTTTCTAGTCACCAGTAAAAGTCCATTTTAACATATAATATGCTCTTGTTTTTCACAATCACGTCCTAATGTGTAGGCCATTCTCACATGGCCTAATGACCATTTTATTTTTACATTGAACGATTCTTTTGAAATTTTGGAAATATTCCAATTCATTTCCTTTTCAAGATGGCGGCCTCTGATTTAACGACAACGTATAGTTGCTGGCAGTATCCTGTAATACTAGTTGAACATCAAGATCTATCACAATTTTGACCGCTTCGTGAAGGAAAAGCATAAAATTTAATAAATTTGGTACGGTAACATTTTCCCTGAGAATTACGGTTACCGGTTAAATTTACGAGCGAGTTATAACGATTTGTAGAGCAGTGTTAGGCAATTGATTAAGAATATACCTCTACTCTACTGTTCTTTAAACTACTATTGCCATTAACTATTGTTTTTTCCAGTTGCCATTTAATTGTACACTTGATCATATTCCCGCTCTTATCTACTCGTATTATTACACATGTTAATATAAATTGCCTGCGTAATAAATTGTCCATTGGATAACTATTCCATCTTGAAAATTACTACTCAGTGATTTTTTTTTCATTAATTAACAAATCATTATTCACCTTACAAATAGTAAACAAAAAATAATCTAACCTCAAAATATTAAGAATTATGGATTTTAAACTTGTTAAATTTACATTGTGAAAATATATTCTTGGGTAAGTTATTAAAACATGCTTTATTTTATATATTTTCTATAGTAGCTTAGAACAACGTTTTACAACTAAATTTTTGTAAATTTCATATAGGTTAACCTACTTTTAAAATATTAATTTTCGGTGTACATACTACAGAAAGTGTGTAAAATAAAACCAGTTTTGACAATTTAACCAACAATATATTAATTAAAATATTAATTGAGGACTCGGTGGTCGATGTTAAAAGCATCGGTCAGTCTGTTGCGTCTCTGAACTGCGCACCTTAAGTTCGTAGTTCTAGCCGCAGTTACTTCCGTTGCTTTTCCCGCATCGTTAACGCTGAACCCTCGTACTCATTAGTCTAACTGACATAAAGTATGGGCGTTAAAAAAAATAAATAAAATAAAATATTAATTATACTTTTTCCGTAAAAAGTACAAACTAATCTTTTAAAAATTAATATTAAATAAACAAATGTACAACTATACAATTTTAACATACATTCATCATTCATCTGTTTTAGTATGCGATATTTTCTATGAAGTAATTAAACAGAAGCGTTTCGACTGTTTGCAATATTATCTGCAACTGTTTGAAACAAATATTGCAAGTGTAAACAGGCATTTAATCCTTAATAATCAATATACGCTAATTTGAATAGACACTGCAATATCATATTTATTCGCCTTTGTTTGAATTATTGCAGATAAATGCACTCATTGTAATTTTAATTAAATAAATTGATTAGTATAAAGCCAGACTTTTAGCGTATCCAGTGTATTTGACTACATTGGGGTAAAATTTCAACATTATTTTTTGTAACAACTTATTTCTGTAATATTTACGTTAACATACTTACATACATACATACATACGTGTAAAATACTTTTTAAATATTGTTATTTAAAAAAATTTTCAGTAAAATCAATTAAACATATGTGTATAAAATTAAAGTATGTATGCTTATCCGGAATATATCAATACTACTTTAATGGTTGTCGTAAAATGTACACTATAGGCTAGATACTTGCTCAGGTTTTTTGGCAATTCTATTCGGCAAACAGAAGTAATAATTGTTTAATTATCGCAATAATTACTGTAATACAGCTCTATATTGCAAGCCAGCAGAAGCTCACACAGCCTTCTTTCGTCTTCCATAAATGAATACGTTATTTATTGATCTTTGTTAGTCATAGATTATTCGATTACGTATGGCGTATTGTTTGTTCGATTTAACATAACCTCAAAATGTTTGATTTTCATTAACGATACATATAAAGAGAGATTTCTATTCTTACATTTTCTACCCGCAACGAACCAATGGTATTTAGCCAGTAAACTAAAAATGTCAAGTATTAATACGCAATGCTAACAGGTATGTTTCATAGTGTGTCGATTTGTACAAAATAAATTGAACAAAACTGTTTGAAAAATTGTTCGGAACATTATATAAAATATTGCGTGGAACGTTTTTGTCGTAAACTGTTTTAAACAAAAAGTTTTAAGTGTCATTACGTTTGTAATTTGTGGTTGGAAATGTTATTTCATTTATAAATATATAAACAAAATTGCATTTTAGACTGGATTTACCAATACACTGTTCAGGTATACTGTAATATATCCTAATGATATCATTTGATCTATGTTTGAAAAATTCTCTATTATATCCATTTCTATTCTTTAATTTTGCGAATAATTTTTTTTAGATCCACTTTTGTAATTGCTATTTATTTAAATTTATCTGCTCTGTTTGATTCCCTTTGTCTATTTACAGGTGGTAACAGTCTTCCAGTAAATAGAAGACAAAGAGTGTACACTAACGGGACCCTTGTCATAGAACAAGCACAACGACAAACAGACGCGGGCACTTACACTTGCCAAGCGCAGAACCGCCAGAAGAACTCGGCTCGAAGAGATGTCGAAGTACAAGTCATAGGTAATTACCCTAAACTTAGAATTAGTAACTGAAAGAAAAACACAAAAAGCAAATTAATTTGATAAAAGTAGTTCTGCATTCAACCAGAAAGTAGATTTTGCAATGTTTCAGTACTTACAGAAAGCTTACGCGCTAATGTATTAATGCATTTTTTTTTTTTTTTTTTTTTTTTTTTGGTAGTTCCTCCTAAAATTCTACCAATTCAAGAGATGACGAACCTACTGCGTGAAGGAATGCGTGCTGCGATCTCGTGTCAGATCCTGGAAGGAGACTTACCCATCACATTTCGCTGGGAAAGGGACGGCACTAACGGCGGCCTAGGTCCTGGCGCCACGACAAGACGCATAGATGAGTACTCCTCCTCGTTGGTCATAGACCGCATCACTTCCAGCCACAGCGGCAACTATACCTGCATTGCTCAAAACGTAGCTGGGACTGAGAGGTTCACTGTTCCGCTCACTGTAAACGGTACGTTTTTGAACGAGTGAAGCGAGTCTGATGTATATGGATCTGTCTTGTTCCCATTATCTTCAAATATTGGCGAAACTTTTTATTATATAGCGTATATATTATTTTTTTTATTGGAACTTATTTTTAACTCTCTGGAACAAAAAAAATACCACTGAAATCATTTCAAAGTTTACCCAAAAATGTCTCAAACCACCCACAATTCTAAAAGAGTTACAACTAACATTGTGTTCAGTTCATAGCAAAAATTTTAATTATAAAGTTTTAGGGCAGTTCTGTTTGTTGGCCGTATTATTTTTTCACTACAATATTTTTACTAATTTAAAGTTTGCTTTATGTCCATTTAGGTATTCACATAAAAGATAGCCTATGCATTTCAGTATATTAGTTTCATCGTTTATTGGAAGCATCATGTAGTTTTTTAAATTACGCTTAATGTTTCAGTCCCTCCACGTTGGACAGTTGAACCTTCTGATTCCAACGCGGCGTCTGGCCAGGACGTCACCCTCCACTGCCAAGCTGATGGGTATCCTCTGCCTAGCATCATATGGAGGAAAGCTGTCGGTAATACATTATTCTACTGTATTCCAAAAATTCGATCTTATGTTTTGTTCTTCATAGTTCTTGAGTTTTCTAAGATTAATATTTAAATAATTCTTACTAATTTCACTGTTTTATTATACATGTATTTAATATTATACATGTACTTAATCAAGAGTTTGCAATGAAGCAAAAACTAAGATGGTAAATAACTCATGTATTTTAGTCTCTATTGCTGTCGTTTAACAGTAATTTTAATTACGTCTGTTGTCCGTCTACAGGAGATCATCCTGGCGAATACAAAGATTTCCTGTACGAACCTAATGTAAACTTCTTTCGCAATGGTTCCCTAGAGTTCCTACACATCAGCAAAGACAGCGAGGGATACTACCTATGCGAAGCTAAGAACGACATTGGTTCTGGAGTCAGCAAAGTCATATTTCTAAAAGTAAACGGTAAATATTCAAAATATCAGCAGACATATTTTTTAATAAACTTTTCTAAGCTTTGATTTTAAAGAAGAACGAAATTCAGAACCACTCTCATAGTTGATCGTAAAACCACTGTACCCGTTAACGTTAGATTTTTCATTTGATGTTCTAATGTAATTTGTGTTTGTACTTACAGCACCTGCTTATTTTCCCCAAAAAGCGAAACAAATGCAAGTAGAGAAAGGGGAACAAGCACATCTGCAGTGCACCGCTTTAGGTGATAATCCAATAGAGATCATGTGGAAGCTGGAAGGTCAACGGATATCTGAAGACCTAGACTCGAGGTATTATATTAAAATTAAAAATTACTACTGATTTACATAAACTTAATTTTCACTGATACAGACATTGTACGTTATAATAAACGTTTAAACATTTCCAGGAGTAAAACTTTTAAACCGCTTAACGTGAGCTGATAAACTAGAAAACTTTAATTTTCTCGACAGATAAACTTCTAATTCTCTTCTTTTAAATATGCAGTACAGTCTGGAATTCATATCAGAGTTCATTGAATGCAATAGGATCTAGAGTTCATTTTAGTTTTACTACTTTATCATTACACAATTCTGTAAAAAACAGTTTATAATATGATTTTATCGCTTCCTAGTGAATTCGTTTGTGGTTCATTTTATTGAGGATTATAGAAACCTATTTTATTCTGTTTTAAAATTTCAGAACAAACAGGCAAAAAGTTATAAATTTGAACAACTTGAACTTTACACTTAATTTTTTTAAATTAATTTATTACTGCTATGTCAATACGATTTGACTAGACAAATCTAATATACGCGAAGCAACTACAGAGTCGGTACCGTATAAAACCTATTGTAGTGAAAAGAAATGAAAAAGCGATCAGTTCCACATAATATTTATTCAGTAAGACAACACAGCAGTTTTGGCTTTTATTTTTATACGTACTAGTAATTTAAAAAACAATGAACTTCACAGTATGTTATTTTTAATTAATTACCTGGTCACTCCACGACTGCGCTCTGGCGAGCTCATAACCTAATAATAACAGAAATTTAACCGGTAACAGTATTATTCACGAAAAATATTACTGGATCAACTTTATTGGAAATTATATGTTCTTTTTCCGTAAAGCGGTCAAAATTATGCATGATCTTACCTTTCAGCCAGTTTTACAGGAAATATCCGGCAACTACACTCGTCACCGTTAAATCAGTAGCCGCCATCTTGAAACTGAAGTGAATAGAAAGACACCTTACCATACCCTCGTACAAAATTTCAAAAAGGTCGGCGTTTGCCCAAAACTGTACAATAAAAACCAAAACCAAATGCGGGTTTTTTACGGTCGAGTAAAAACAAAGACCTCGCTTCTCTCGGTTAATAACGTATAGCAATTCTTTCTGAAATCTTTTTGAAGCGCTGCACAATGATCGCAGCAGAAAGACACCTTACCATACCCTCGTACAAAATTTCAAAAAGGTCGGCGTTTGCCCAAAACTGTACAATAAAAACCAAAACCAAACGCGGGTTTTTTACGGTCGAGTAAAAACAAAGACCTCGCTTCTCTCGGTTAATAACATATAGCAATTCTTTCTGAAATCTTTTTGAAGCGCTGCACAATGATCGCAGCAGAAAGACACCTTACCATACCCTCGTACAAAATTTCAAAAAGGTCGGCGTTTGCCCAAAACTGTACAATAAAAACCAAAACCAAACGCGGGTTTTTTACGGTCGAGTAAAAACAAAGACCTCGCTTCTCTCGGTTAATAACATATAGCAATTCTTTCTGAAATCTTTTTGAAGCGCTGCACAATGATCGCGGCGCTAAAATCAACTAGAATGATTCCTTAGGCTGTCAGAAATACTCCATTACCTTTCGAGGGTAGATATAAAACGAGGGTGATATTTGTGAATCGGACGTGTGCTTTCTCCGTGTTACTGTGAAATTCGTATAAGTTCGCACTTTTGGTCGTACAGTAGAGGAAATAGGGTTAGCGATTGTTGAGTCCACTGGAAATAGTTTTGTGCTATACTTCAAATAAAATAAAAAATTAAAAACTCAAATACACAAATTATACAAATTGATACACCATTCTAAACTATGTCAGGTTTTGTTAAGTTACATTTTTATTAAACCTGAAAAAAGAGAGGCTATCATCATTCTTTTTTCTCACAATACCACCGAAAATTTTGTAACCTAATCAGTTATACAGTACACCATGACTCTCGTGAAACGAACTGAACCAATCCATAGTTGTTATATCAGTTTGTCAATCGTTGAACAATGTCAGTACTGACAATCTATTTGTAGTTCTGAAAATTATCTGAATTTACATTCAATTTAGGCTGTGTTCAACGGTTTCCCGTTGTGATACTAAATTTTGCACAAAAATCAAACGTTTCTTTCTGCAGTTTTCCGCCAGTTTTAAAGCCTCAGTAAGATCAATAAAATAGAAAAATTCAATAACTTCTAGTTGACAAGACATATCAGCACAAAGAGAAAGAGCAAGTATAGTTGAAACAGTTATCAATTCAGTAAGATGCAAAATTATTCTTCAGAAACCAAAATAAATAGTTTGGTTTTTCAGCTCACAGCTGTGCAAAACATCGTCAAAAGCAGGTCTGATACTTGTAGTACCTAATAATGAGAAAATCAATTGATTATAAGAGATTATCTTTGCAGATACACGATAAGAGAGCAGCCACTAGATGACGGAATGGTGTCAGAGCTTGGCATTATACACGCTTATCGCCACGATACTGGTATCTTCACTTGCCAAGCCAGTAATTCTTACGGTCAGGATGAGATGACTATACAGCTTATCATACAAGGTATGTTATTCACTCACCGACACAAACTGTTTCGTACTTTCAACTAGACACATTACCATATATTCGTGGTATTCAATAGTCGTTCTGACGGGACGGAAAAATTTTCAAAAATTAGCACCAATCATTAACCAATATTGAATAAACTGTATAGAACAACACTTTGTATAAAAAATGTGAAAGACAAGTTATTTCGGTCAAACTGTTTCAAAATATCGCTCATTTCAAATTTAAAAAACTTATTTGCCTTAATTTTTAAATCTGTTAAAATCTAGTGGTAATGAAAATCTAATTCCGCCATTATAATGAACGTCAAGAACTGCATAATTGCTTTTTAAATTTTCAAAATACGTCGAAATGAAAAAAAATTGAAGTAACAAGTTTTATTTCGTATTTTCAATGTAATTAGATAGTTTGGAATTATAATATTTTCAGATTTTAATGCTAATTATAATAGGTAAAAAGGATTTTTTTTAAAGAAGGTAAGATAAAAAAATATTTGTCAAAATTCTTTTTCATTACTTCAGCAAGTCAGTCGTGTGCCACGATTATTTAATTATTATTTATTTCCAAACCGTAAATTTCATTAATTCCAAATTCCATTTGTTGATTTATGAATATTCACGAATTAGAAAAACTTGAGTTATATCTGATAAAGCCCAAATTTGAAAAATCATATCAATTTATTGGTGCTTTTAAATTTATCTGCATATTTTGTTTTGATTTTTATTAGAAGAGAGTTTTTATTAATAATAAAGTGATTGTTTCGTTGCAGAGGTTCCGGAAATGCCGAAGAACATCCGGGTAAACGATCAACAAAGCCGATCATTACAACTGTCCTGGACCCAGCCATATGCCGGCAACAGCCCTATCACTAGTTATATCATACAGTATAAACTAGTATCAGGTCTGTCGAAAAATATTTCATTTTGATAGTTAAGTACATTCTGAAATTCTGGTTAAAATGTTTTGTAAAATGTACTTTATAAATTAGGTTTAATACGTTACGGAAAATTTTTAACGTTAAGTTGGCAGTATTGTTCACTTTTACAGATGACTCCGCAGTACAGCTGTTGAAGTTATGCATATTACCATTGTATTCGATGAGTATAAATTTAATCGTTATTGTATTTTCATTGTTTTTTTTTAAATATTTTTTGACAAACGACTAAAAGATTATAAATTGTGCTTTAATATTCAATATGTCATAAATAATAATAATGTTATTATAATAAATATAATTCATAATTTAATCAAAAGTGTTAGAAAACATAAGAAATATTGCTTTCTAACAGATTGTTGACCAAAGACGCTTTTATTTTTACTAGCCGCCTCGGTGGCCTAGTGGATAGCGTACTAGGCTTTCACCCCGAGGACCCGGGTTCGATTCCCGGCGAGGGCTTGGCATTTTCATACGCTATAGATCATCCCATCGTCTGCATTAGCCCAAGTGTGCACAATAGTCGGACGTTAAAAAAAAAAAAAAAAAAAATTATTTTTACTAAAAGTTCCGAGATGTAGGCAGACACAGACATTCAAATTTAAAAATGCGCGGGGAACACACATCACAAATTTAAAAACACACTCACACGCGCGCGCATAAACACACACACACACACACACACACACACACACACACACACACACACACACCACGAACAGAAATCCAAGTAAAACCCACCTTTCGTACTCAGGATCCCTGAAAAACGGATAGAACTATTTTTTCGTTTTTCCGAAGAAAACATCTTCGATTTTTTCACAGTCACCAAAAATTTATTACACATCATTTACTTATAAAATTAAAGGAAGTAATGATAATTATGTAGTAGTAACACTTTAAATTTTAAAATTCATTGCTTATTAATTAAACGAAAATAAAACAGATAATACAAATTAAAAGTTTTTTCTTCAGTATATTTCCACAAATCAACACGAAACTAAATGTTATTGTTAGAGTTGTGGCAAGTACAGCCGGAGAAGGTGGTCGTCCAAGGTACGCAGACTGTAGCCACAGTGCAGAACCTGAGTCCTGCGAGTTCTTACCATCTCAGGATATTGGCCGAAAATCGTCTTGGAACCAGTGAACCTAGTGAAGTCATCCAAGTTACAACTCAAGAAGAAGGTAAAGCAGGTTTTGCTTTATACGATATCTAGTCTGCAAGAATGCTGTACAGACAGGTTTGCTGGGGAGCGGGTTATACCACATGATACTGGTAAAGAACGGTTTGAATGAATGAATGAATTGCACTGCAGCCTTTGTAGATCTATTTTCCCCCTTTCTATATTCACGAGATGCTCAGTTACAGCACCTTCTCTAGTTCTAGTTTTTCATAATGGTTAAGACCAGAAGAGGATTCAAGGTGATTAGCTCCCTTAATTCTAATTGTGGTGCCTTCCCAGTTTCTTATTGATGTGCTTGCAGACGTTTGCTCTCCTAATTTCATTTTCCCCTTTTCTTAACCATTATTACGGAAGTTGTGTTCCATTTGGCCAACATTTTCGATGTGCGGTGAGATAGTATTATTTCTATTTTACATTCTTACTTATTGGAATACTTACAAGTAGCTCAGGAAATAACTTCCGTCCATACAGAGCCCTGCATGACTAAGATAGATCTCCCAGGACTCCATTTGATACACCATTTGATGACACCATTGATACACCGGTGTCATTCATTCTATCAGCACGATTATCTTTACGCTTTAGGGTTAGCCAAGTTATGTAGAGTAGTGAATGTGTGTTGTGTGTGTCTTGAGCAGATGAGAAAGTGTAGTATGAGCTAGAGATACGGTGGGATCGCTAAACCCATCAGCTGCTCATTTCAGCTGCCTCCGCCGGATTGAGAGCGGTTTATTAAGCCTACGTTTGGTTTTGGTACAACTGAAAGAACGGTACAATAACGGCAAACAACTCTGTAGTGGTGAAAACAAATACCCAACTATAACTTCTCGAAGTTAAACCATTTTTGAAAACCTGATTTTCTCCACATTTTAAAAATTTAAATTACTAAAAATATAAAATTGCAACTAATTTTTCGTTAAGGTTTTATTGATTTTACCATTGATAACATGTTTACAAAATTTCAAGCTTTAGACTTTTAACAACTGTTATTTTTGTAGTAAAAAGTTTGAATGTTGCTTTGTTATTTCGTAAAAGAATTATTTTATTAGAGAATAGCTTCAGTTACGGAATGCTATTACGGAACATCGGTTATACCCGTGTTTTGAATTCGTCTTCACACTACTCGCACAGCTCTAGCGGCCGTTTGTACCAAAAAAATTCGTTTTACTTGCAACAACGTTATTTATTGTAACGTTCATTTAACAAACAAGCACTTACATTGTATTTTTAAAAGAATATCAAGTAAACCTATTTCAAATTTTAGCTGTTAGTGTTAAATTGTCAGAAATAGTTATTATTTGTTATTTTTACTGACTTTTATCGTAACACTAAAAATGGTATTTATACAGTGTAGGTTGTTTTTCAAATAGTGATTTTTGAACATTTTTTCTTTTATTACATACGTTATTAACCAACTAACACATATTCATCCACGAAAAATATTTGTTTAAAGATTACTTACGAGCTGTTTTCACGGAACTATATTTTGACGTTATTGCTGTTTACATTGCATGAAACACGGTAGATTTCCTACACCGATGTACTGCTCACGTGCGCAATAATTTATTACACAGACTTACTGCTTATGCGCGTTATTACATTTTAATAGACATTACTTAATATTTATTACTTCATTGTTGTAGTGAAAACGTTGTTAAAATTGCGTCCATTTAATTAAATAGATTTTTCACCAAACAATCGTGTCAATTAAGCCCTTAATATATTTTTTCAATATGAAGTTTTTTTATTGTTTTAGCGATGAAAACCCCGTTAATAATTTTCGGCGGTAGCAATTTTTAGGTTATGCGGATTACTTTTATTTTAGTTTTTATCGTACTTCCTCTACTTTCCGCGCTTTTATATTTTGAATTATTGCATTTGGGAATGTAATAAAGCGTTCAAGAGAAAAAATCGAAAACAACATACACTGAATATTTACTCTAATAATATATATATATAAAAAAATGTGTTAACTCTCTTATAAACCAGGTTTGAAACGTTAGGTTATATTAGGTTGGTTATAACCTAATAACGTAACTCTTTTATAAACCAGGTTTTAAAAGTAATGTACTTCCTGTTTAGTACCGAACGGTGCACCGCAAGACGTCCGAGCAGAGGCGAAAAGTTCAACGGAGCTTCTGGTAACGTGGGAACCTCCAGCAAGGGAAGCATGGAACGGTAACCTCCTCGGGTATTACGTTGGGTATGCCGAGCTGGGCGTCAGTACGGCTTCCACTGCGGCTACTCAGCAACACGCTAACGCGAAGACTGTGGAGGTGGGCTCCAGGTACGGCGGAGAGGCACTGCTGCAAGGTTTGGCCATGTACACTACGTATAGCATCACTGTCCAGGCTTTCAACAGTCGAGGCGCCGGACCTACTTCCCAAGCTGTCACTGTGCGCACGTTAGAAGGAGGTAATTGAGAACTCGAGTGAACTATTTTCACAAATTTATATATAACTGCAAGTGAGAATTCAACATCATACAAACACTTTTACACTGACTTAGTTTAGAATGAGAACTGAGTAATGTTAATTTCTATTATTGAATTTTCACTTAAAAGTGAGAAGTTTGAGCTGATACCTCCAGCCTACAGAATCCAGGAAAACAGCTGTCTGCAAAAAAAAATTTAGACTCTTTATCTCAAAAAGGATTCTGACCTTTTTAGAACACGTTTTAAAAACCATAACGGACCGTTTATAACTAATTCAAAGAACAGTAGGCCTTGAAGTATATTCCACGATAGCGCTCGTAACATCGCCGCTAATTCAATTGGTAAACATATTCGTATTTACTAAACATTTTACTGGACCAACTTTATTGAAAATTTTTTCTTCCATGAACCGGTCAAAATTCAGCCATTATGACAAGAAATAGCAAGCTACTACACTTTTATCCTAAATCAGAGCCCGCCATCTTGAAACTGAAGTTAATGCAAAAAATCTTATAAGTGCAAAAAACCAGGCTTTTTACAAAGTATCTTCATACTAAATTTCAAATCAGTCAGATAATGTATTTGACCAAAATGCTTACACTTATAATCGTTGTATCAAAGCCCGCCATCTTGAAACTGAAGTTATTGCAAAAAATCTTATGAATGCAGAAAACCAAGCCTTATACAAGGTAACTTCGTACTAAATACAGTAAGATATAAATAAGATCCTAAATAAGGTAAGAAAGAAATAAAATTTAAACATGACTTCATTGTTGTTGATTTATTCTAATGTTTTATTATTGGAACAATGTGTTATAATAACATTTTTTATTTAACTGTGTGTTGTTTTATTATTTTGTTAAGTTCCAACTTTACCACCCGAGAAGATATCTTGTTCGGCAACAACGTCGCAGAGTATCCAGGTATGGTGGGAAGCCCCTCCTGCAGAAGGACGTAACGGTGTGCTACAAGGATACAAGGTTTCGTATCAGCCTGCCGAAGACTGGTATGGTAAGCTTTTACTTAACAGTGTGCAGCCATTTTGTAACTATCGTACTGTTTTACGCAGATTTTTGCAGTTGATTATCAGACAATTTCACTGTATTTTATTCAAGAGATTTCATGCAGGAAGTGAAAATACTTTGTACTGTTTGTTGCCAACGTGAATTATTTACCACAATTTTGCGTGTATGAGAATAATAGGCACCGTTCCAAGAGTATGGATCAAATCTCGTTCTCAAAAGCCCTAACTAAAATATAAATTTAGCAAGTATATATAAGCCTACATCAGTGAAGTCATTATTCTAACCAATTAGGTATTGGCGGCGCGACCATCAGTAAACGGCACCAACAAACAAAAGTCCCTGTACCTGTCAGTGATTGTATAGCGTTATACGAGGGCTATTCAGAAAGTAGATTACGTTTTTGGATAAAAAAAACTAAGTACAGGAAAAAAATTTTATTATATACATTTGAAAGAGGAACTAAAGTACTATTTTTCGACATAATCGCCAAACAAATTTAGACATTTGTCATATCGGTGAACTAGCTTTGAAATTCCCGTGTCGTAGAATTCCGCCGCCTGTGACGCCAGCCAGTCAGTCACGCCCGCGCGGAGATCTTACGACAAAGATGGTGAATCATTTCTTGATCGCATCGTAAGCGGGAGATGAGACTTGGGTTAAGCACGTTACCTGTGAGACAAAACTACAGTCTATGGAGTGGGGGGCACACAAATTCCCCCCAAAAACCGAGGAAATGTTTGCAAACCCTGTCAGCAAGGAAGATCATGGCGACCGTTTTTGGGACAGGAAAGGTGTTCTTCTGGTTGACTTCCTAGAACGTGGAGCAACCATAAACTCAGAAAGGTATTGCCAAACATTACGAAACTTAAGACGAGCTATCCAGAACAAGCGGAGAGGAAAACTGAGTGCAAAAGTGTTGTTTTTGCACGACAATGCCCGCCCTCACACGGCAAATCGAACAAAGACGTCTTGACGGCCTTCAAGTGGGAGATTTTCCTCATCCACCCTACAGTCCGGACCTGGCACCTAGTGATTTCCACTTATTCCGAAGATGAAGATGAAGATCTAAGAAGCCAACTTAAGAAGGCTTACAACACAGCGCTTCGATGACGACGCAGATCTCCGCGCGGGCGTGACTGACTGGCTGGCGTCACAGGCGGCGGAATTCTACGACACGGGAATTTCAAAGCTAGTTCACCGATATGACAAATGTCTAAATTTGTTTGGCGATTATGTCGAAAAATAGTATTTTAGTTCCTCTTTCAAATGTATATAATAAAATTTTTTTCCTGTACTTAGTTTTTTTTTTATCCAAAAACGTAATCTACTTTCTGAATAGCCCTCGTAGTTTTCGTGGTGGCTTGTGGTACTCTGATCGAACGTTAGTCTTAGTTTTATCACTTAAAGTGTCACACTGACGGATTAATGCGGTTTTGTGGGTGGGAGCGGTTGGTTGAATGATTCAACCGATATCCTCTCCTGGGAAAGCTTCACTGGGGGGGTGAAAATGTTTGAAAAAATACCTTCAAAAATAGTTCTGTTAAGCTATTTTGAGACTTAAAACAGATATAAAGTAAGTGTATGAATTTTCTCTATTTTAGAAATAAATCACTTATTTTTTTTAGATTCTTATTTAACAATTCTTTTTATTATGATTTACAATGTCACTCATTTAAAAAAAAAAAAATTCTGAAGAAAATATCCTTTTCTTTCTTTCCTCTCTTTTCAATATTCCAACACGTAATTTTTACGTATAGCCGCAGTTATTCCTATTGCTTTAATCTTACCGTTGTACTGATCCCTTGTCCTCATTATATGTTTTCAGTTTTAGAGTTTGGAAAAGACTATTCCGCTGTTGCAGTTAACACAGAAAGAAAAGAGAGAACCAACATAAAATATATAATATAACTCCGTTCTCCCTCTCATTACAAGCATTAAAAAGTGCACAAACGTACATATGTACATACGGACAAAATTTCATGTACATACAAAGTTGAGATAGGCATAATGTAACGGGTTTCGGGCCCATCAAAGCCTTGGATGCCTTCTTGACCCCTATTCCTTGAAGCCTACTCGTACACTTCCATTTTATGTACGTAAAATAGGATTTTATTTTATTTATTTATTTTTTCCCAGGAGGTACGATCGCCTCTCTCTCACCCTTAATCCGTCCTTGCAGTGTTAGCCTTCAGTGATTGTTCACATTTTTTTAACATACACTACGCATCTGTACTTATGGCATTGTTGTAAAAATCATGTTTTAAGTTCAACACTTGAGAACAGAAGTTGATCCATACACTCGAAATGGCGTGCATTGTTTCCGTACTTCCGAACAAACAATGACAATAACATGAATATTGCATCATTAAGTACCAATTTTAAAAACAGTAGATATTTCAATATCGAATATTGTGAAGCCGTCAATGAATGAGGTTAACAACGCTATTTTTTTACTCGTATATTTGAGCGGTTAGTTTTCTCAAACATATTCTAAACATGTACAGTAATTTAAACTGGGCGTATTGTTCACACATTACAAATTATTGCAACTTTTTACAAAGGCTTACTGATTTGATCAGACTAATGATTAAATGATTTTGTGGGCAACGCCTAGTTAACGTTTAGAAACAAATTTCAAAAAACGAACATAAATAACATCACGTAAACGCAAATAGGTTAGGTAAGTTCCGGCAAAATTCGTTTCAAAATTGTGCCTATTTAAATGATTAAAAAACATATTTTACATTTTAAAAAATCACTAAATAAAATTTCATTGAAAAGACAAAAAATGGTATTTAATTATAGTTTTAGTACTGATTACAACAATGGAACCAGATTTTGAAAGAACTTAAAACATATAAATTTTGAAATCAACATTTTTACAAGGTATAATTCTTAAATTTATTGTGATATTAGTATGTCTGTTTATGTGATTTTGTGAGTTTTTGGAAATATGTTTCCCTATTTCTTTTTATTGGCGGTTTTGCATACGTAATGCATTAACAATAATGAAATCAGTTTTTACGAATAAAACCTTTTTTAACAAAAAC
Organism: Callitettix versicolor; assembly: GCA_022606455.1. Taxonomy (NCBI): domain Eukaryota; kingdom Metazoa; phylum Arthropoda; class Insecta; order Hemiptera; family Cercopidae; genus Callitettix; species Callitettix versicolor. The sequence continues at coordinate 24,035,810 of CM040191.1, forward strand.
GTTTGTTTTTTAGAAAAGAACGACGTAGAGACCAAAGTGACGTCAGCGTTACGGACTACTCTTCAAGGTCTGCACAAGTTTACCAATTACAGCATTTCCGTGCTGGCATTTACTGCCAGTGGAGACGGTGTGAAGAGTGTTCCAGTGTACTGCAGATCTGCCGAAGATGGTAAATATGCTATAATTGCTTAAAGTTCGCGGAACATTGTTGATTTACATAAAAATATAATAACTGAAAAACACATTTATACTTTAGTTTACAGACTTGCTTTCAGCTGTAAATTCGTACTGTAATTAATTGTTAATATTAAAAATAGTCTTAACAAATTATGAAAATCGTGTATACAATGATAAAACAGTATCACCTTATTGGTCAATTAATACTTTGTTGGTAACCAAAAGTATGTAATTCTTAACATACAAGTAATGAAAGTAAATGAAAACTTTTAGTAAAAGTAAAATTAAAAACTTTCAAAGCAAGAAAACTTTTTAAAAAATAATAATTCTCGTAAACTTATTAGGATATAAACAAACTTTAAAAAGAAATATTAAGCATGTTTTATTCATGTCTACCAAAAAATATTGTTTTTCAAATTTTTATTCTTGTTTTAATAATTTACTTTTAGGTTTAGTTTAGCCTTGACAGTGTTTAGTTTTAGCCCCTGTGTAGCAAATACTTGCTGGACGGGAGATGGTAGCATTCAAGTGTTTTTCGCCATAAAAAAATGTCCAAGACAAATGTTCAACTATAGATCAGCCGCTTAGAAAACGGCCTGCTAAAAACACCAGTGAGACAGAGAAAAACTAGTGAGAGACCCCATTTTTCTTTTCCTGTCACTATCGCTTAGCAGTAACAGTTTGTAGACTCAGATTGGCAGACTCTGTGTCACTGGACTGTTGGAGGGAGCTGAAGGGAAATTTCCCTATATGCACGAGAAAATATCGCGTAGGCTGTTTACTAAGTGGCTGGACTAACTAACTGTGGTTGGCTGTATAATTAAAAAATATACAACTATATTTGCGAAGTTATTTTCCTGCGAGCTACTGAGCAGTATTACTTTCTAACTTTAAGAAGCTGTTGGCTATCCAATAATGTTGTTGGCTGAAGTTATAATGTTACAAAAATGGGTGTCACTGAAGGCTACGAGTTCGGATAAAACTTATACAAGGCTGCTCAATCTAAAATTTGGCTTCCGCTCCACTATTTATTAGCCATTCAGTCAGTTTGCTTCTGATCTGCTCAAGTATCCCGTTTGGTACCGTATTTGCCAGCTAGTGTGTAGCCTTCTTCATTTTTGTAACTTACGGTTTTTTCTGACCACTTTTAAGATCTAGGTTTAATTTTTACTGTAAAAGTTCTCGGTATTAAGCGATTGTTCTTTGTTTTGATATTTTATCATAGGTTTGTGCATCTACGTTCATGTTCTTTTCTAAAAAAAATTATGTTTTAGGTTAGGTTAGATTAAAATCTTGATAGAAAGAGAAAACATTTAAATTCACGTAATTAAATTCACGTTAAAAAGAAAATATTTAAAGAGAAAATATTTAAATATTGAAATTTATACGTCGTGTGTTGTTCTTTATACAATTTATAAATTTGATAAAAATAATAATAATAATATAAAGTTTGTAGTAAACATAGTGATACAGAAACTCTTTTTAAAAATTATGGTATGGTTACTATATCTAAAGTTTTCTGAATAGGATAAAGTGGTTCTTAATTTATGTCTCCCTGTGCAAATAAGAAAAAGGCAAATTTAAGAAATATTGGAAATAAAGTGTCTTATATCTGTAATTTTCTCTCTTTTTTTGAAACAGCTATTCATTTTTACAAAAAAAGTTTAGTTTATTAACAAATAAATCACCAAAAAATCAGACTTTTTTAAAATGTTCTAAAACGTTTTTGATAAAATTTAGCGTAACAAAAAATCCACTGTTGTTAACACTTAAATGGTATAATTTCTAAATCAACTTCTGACTAATCTACCGTTCCAAATTTGAAATCTAATACGGACGTGTTTGTAATGTTCCAGTGCCTTCACCACCAGCTGATATCAAGGTTGCCATGAGTTCTTTAAATAAAATAGTTGTGTCGTGGTTGCCTCCACAGTACCGCAACGGCGAGATTGTTGCTTACACCTTCTACATGGGCATTGTAGATGACGGTAAAGAGGTAAGTGGCATTAGTTTTAGCAAAACAGAATCAACATTGTTGTTAAATCACTATGTCAACTTGTAATTAATGAAGCCAAACATGAAAAACTAAAATGAATATTTGTTCCTAAAAAGGCTGTAATATACATTCAGTTATTTCTAAAACAATTCTTTCCGAAAGTTACCAACAAAACAAAAACAGGAACACAAACAAATTCCACAAAATTAAGTAGTTAATTGTTTTGTCGATAATTTGTCTACATTTTTCTGGCACTTATAGTGATCATATAGAAATTTACTAAGCTAAGTAGAATAAATTCTCGTAGAAGGAATTTATTAAATTGTATACATTTTTTAACAGAAAGCACCAATCTTAATTTCATAATGTCCTTCTCTTCATTTGTCAATTCTTAACACTTATTTATAAAATAATTTAAAACTTTAATTTTCATCATCATTAAATTAAAATATTTAAGTACTCACATTTAACCTGTGAGAGCACGCATAATTGAAACTCAAGTGGCAGCACTGAAGTGTGCGCGCTGCTCACCCCTAGTAAAAAATACTTTAGGCTGAAAAAGCTTTAATAATAATCTTTTTTATACTTCATACACTTTATACAAATTTAATTCGTAGTTTTAAATAATTAATTTGTTATAAATAAAAAAATAATTTGTTGTTTATTAAATTATTATAAGATTAGAACATTCGCTACTTACAAAAGAAATAGAAGCCAAACAAAAATAAAGCAGATTTTTTTTGTAATGTTTCTCTCGCTTTTGAAAATAGCAATCTTCATAATCATCACTTTCATGTTTTCTTTTTTACCACGACAGATTGTGTGAATTTTTATTGTGTGTTCCTTGAAAATTGGCATTGTGTAGTGCGTACAGTGCAATGGTTCTCCTGTTTTTTTCTGAGTACTATACTATTTTCATTATAACTATACTATTTTTCGTTATCATCCAAGCGATCTTCATCTTCATCACTTTCGGGTCCCAAAGATACAAAATCTTCATCATTCGTGCTGTTAGCCAACCACATTTCAATATTGGAATCCTGTTCATTTTCCATCGTAAAATAGTAAAAACAAGCTGAAGCTCAGTACAAATAAATCAAAATAAATATTATATGTATAAACAACTTTATATAAAACTAGACTAGCAAATATATAAAAAATATTTTGGCGCATAACCGCAAAAAAAACTACCCATGACACGCAACTGAGGGCATTGCTCATAATAATGAATAACAAAAATTAGGAATGGCTTTTAGGGAAATATGTAGGCCTATCGGTTCAAACAGATTTCCAAGAAAGGTACACTCAGGTACAAAAACTAACTGTCAAAAATAATTTTGTAAATTCAAGTAAACAATGCTAGGTGAGTGCTCCGCTCATAGAGGTGCCCTCACGGGTTAAAAAACACAAACATTCCAAATTATTTTAAAAAATTGTAAAAAAAATTTTTTTTAATTGTAGAGAGAGAAATACTTAGAATGAACTTTGGAAACTCTTGACTTCTTCAGGTCTTCTCGCATAAGAACAACAGAAATTTTAACAAGTTATTGTTAAAAAAATAATGAATTCATTATTACGAAATTTACTATGGAGAAACTGTGGATGAGAAAAATTACTAAGAGCCTCTTTGATTGTGAGATGAAGAGTTTTGCCTTTTTACCAGAAGGGGAAGGTTGTTTGGTTCTGAATATTCCCAATGAATTCTGCGGAATGGACCTTTTAGGTTGACTCCTTAAACTAGTTTGTGGGTGGGGATAACTAGACTAATGAAATAGTACCCAAGCGATTTAGTTGCACAACAGATCCTTTCATCGTGGTGTCAGAGGCCATCGAACCTCGTAACCTCTAACATTCAATCAAACCTCTTCAACTTTCCTCTTCATCTTAATACCACAATATTCTCAATACCTTCATCATACTTAAAGTAACGAGTTTACAAAATATTATTTTTCCAGTGACCTTGTATTTACCTAACATTATAAAAATCTACTTTTTATGATAATCGTTACTTCTTATGTCCAGGAAGGAACACACAAGCGTATCCTGAGCCCGGCCAGCGAGGTTCACGAAACGGTAAGGCTACAGGAGTCAGCGACATATCAGTTCTGGGTGACGGCGTCCACCAAGGTGGGGGAAGGAGAGAGTACAAGGGTCGTGACCATTTCCTCCTCTCCAAGAGGTACACCTATATCAGTCACGTATTTAATGCTTTATTCATGTCCGTGATTACGTATATCTTAACAGTTTTTGTATGATTTTAGTTCCCGCAAAAATCATATCTTTCAGTCGTCACATGATAACACCGTGGAAACAAAACATCACTCTGGTATGCCGTACAGTTGGCATCCCTGCGCCACAGTTAATATGGCGGCTGCAAGGGAAACTTCTTCAGTCAAATGGTAGATATCAGGTGGGATTTTTCATTGCCACTTTTATAAGCACATTGATGTTATCGTTTTAAAATACCTGTTTATTTTATATAAAGATTTGATCAAAACTTTTTTAAACAATAAAAATTTACATAGTTATATATAGAATCACCTAAGTTTTTATCTAACAAATAATAAAGTCATAAATAATCTACTGAAAATACATATCTAAAATCTTTAGGTTTTCCAAAAATATGCAATTGTTTTTCACAAGTGTTTTTAGACTTTTTTTTTTTTTGAAAAATGAGTTATTTGATCGGGTATCTCGGTAAGACTCAAATCCAGAACCTTAAAATCAACACCGATCCTGATCTCTAGATAATTTTTTTGCGATTGTTAAAGTGTGTGTGTGTGTGTTTTGCACGCTCATGTTCGCGATTTCAGTACGAATTAATTCAAACGAAAAAATCAACTTTGATAATAATTATTGGAAAATTTCATTAACCACCAAAATCTATAAAAAATTTCAAAATGGTGGCTATTTAAAACCTTTAAAAATCATAACTTTTTTGTCTTAAATATTTTTGAAAATCGAATTAACCGTCTTAGTCATTCATAAAATCTATAAAAATTATCAATTTTAATTTTCAAAATCCGTTGAAATTAATAAGAAATTGAATTTGACGACGGTCAGGATTCGCTTATATTTTTTTCAGTGTAATTTGGAAATTTTAAACGTTAACATGCTGGTTGTTATTATGGAATCGAATTTTAAAAGAAGGGTAAGATAACAAAAAATTACTTTTGGAAATTTTCGTTAGCGAGACAGCTATTCTCTCGTGATTATCATTATTTAAATTTGAAATTACAAACTTTGAAAGAATCATACTTATGAATGTGGTCATGTTTTAGATAACTAAAGATGGCACGTTGCACATCCGAGAACTGCAGCACACTGATGGAGGCAACTACACGTGTAACGTAGAGAATCTACACGGTCAGGACGAAATTGTGTACTCAGTTCGAGTCAGAGGTACTGTCTGTAAAACCACAATATAAATTTAAATTACTACTTGAATTGTTATGATATTTTGCACACATAAACTCTAGATACTGGGTCAGATTTGTTTGTCAGTCGTCAAATTGAAGTAATAATTGTTTAATTATTTCTTTAATTATTGCAATGCAACTGAATATGTGAAGGACGGCAGAAGCTTGTAGTGCCATCTATGGCATATCTGATAAATTATTACGTTAGCGATCGATGTGTGTTATTCACAGATAAATTAAATTATGTATTTTTTGTTCGTTTTAACATAACCTCAAAATTTTTTGCCGACATTAACGATATAATATGTTAAACGTGATTCTTATTTTCAAACAGCATAAAAAATATTACATAATATTTACAGACATTCGTTAGTTTTATCAGTTTCTTGACACGAATTCTATAATATAAATTGTACAGAAGTCTTTTGAAACTCAAAATTTTCCGGAACACTGCGTAAAACATTGTTCTGGAACAGTAGAGAACATATTGTGGCGAACTGTTTCAAACGAAATGTTCTGTGTGTAAATGAGTTTTTATTCTGCAGAAATGTGCAGCCGGACGCGGCACATTGAAATGAGCACCGATCGTGACCTCTAGATTACTTTTGAGGGAGTCGTTAATTTTATACATAGGGCCTAATCAACTTTTAAAAAACTTTCATTAGTATGGCGAAATTAATGTAAATTTTATTTAATTTAAGTAATATAACAATTAGGTTTATATATATATAACTAGCTTGAACAATTTTATTATTTAAAAGTTTCAGAATAGTGTTATTTCTGAGTCTTAAAATAATCTTGAAAATTTAATTTTACCGTCTTGATCAGCGTTAAGTTTTACGTAGTTCTTTAACTATTAAATTGTAGTTATTTTATTTAAATATAAAATAATTTAATATAAATAATTTGATTTAATTTAAAATGCTAATATATTAAAAAAAGTTTTAGGTAAAAAATAATTACAAAAATTATGACTTAATTGTCTTTAATTATAAAAACGATCCTTACAGTACTAGTTGAATTACATTAAGTTATATTTCTCATTTATGGAAGTAGTGTTACTAACATACATACTTTACGCTGTAGAATGAGAAAGTTTGTGCCTTCATTCTTGACGTTTCATATTACAGTGCCTCCCGACCCGCCCGTCCTCTCCGTGGTCAACTCTGAAGCAGACACCCTGCACTTGAAATGGATCGATACCGTACAAAGGGATATCCCCATCTTAGGTATGTAAGAGATATTCTCGAACATAATCTACTTTAGTGTTACGGTTCATGAAACGGAAACTGTTTTAATGCATTGTACAGCTTCACTGATAAGAGATAACCACGACAGAGTGAAATTTGAATATATCACTTGTCACTGATCTGGAAAGGTCGAAACCAGAAGAGAGCGATAAAACTCTGTAGTGGACTTAGTAGATCCTATAGTGGACTGCTGCTTATTTATTTCATAAACTTCAATATGTTTGACTTGCATATAATTAAAGCCTGAAATCAATTGAAGTCAAAGGTAAGTAAATAAATAATGCGAAAACGTATAAATATTATATAATTTAGTTAAATATTTGAAAAGTCAATCAATAATCAATCAAAAGTTATGGTTTCTTATGTTTTGGTTAGAAAAAGTCCAGTTGAAGGGCTGTCAAAAATAAAATTATAAATATTGCAAAACCTTATTTAAACACTAACGCATTCACTTATTTCAATAATCCAGTTAAGAAGCTGATTAAAAATGGAAAATGGCAAAAACTTCACAAAATCGGTTTATCAGATTTTACTCAATTTTTCATCATAATGAAATATAAATCAATTCAGTCATTAAACATAAACTTACTAGAAGTACAGCTACCATTGCAAAAAGCTTGCTCGATATTAGCTGCTAAAATCCAATAATTAGACTATCTGCCACTACGAACTTTGCAAGGGCAGAGGGTTGGACCTTTGAGAAAACAGTATTATTATCTGTTTAACTATAACTGAACACTCTTCCGTAAGATGAAACAACAGTAGGCGCTCACATATCTCTCCTCGGAGTCATCATTATATTACATTTATATTTAATCATTCAGTGCAGAAAATTTTTAATTGAAGAAATTTTCGGTTCTGGAGCAAATCGAAAAATAAAACAAACATGGCAGTAGTAAAAGTTTATTTTGATTTTTTTATTTATTACCGTACCAAAATGTGTTTTACTTCAAATTTTGATTAATCTTATTATCTGACAAAAATTTGAACAAAATCTGAGGTAATTATTTTGAGGATAATAAGAATTTAATAAATCTTTCTCGATAGTTTCTGAACCGAAATTTTTGAACTATTTTTGTATTATAATTTAATAAAAATCTATACATCTGGTTATAAGAAAAACAACTTAGAGTCTCTTTGAAAAAAAGTTTTAAAAAAAATTAGATATCTCAATTAGAGTTCATAATATTTTCAAAGTAAAGGTTTGGAGTGGAAACGGGTCAGTTTTGAGATTAGTAGCGCCAGATTTTCAAAGAAATAGTTTTCGTTTTGAAACTGTACATTTCAACAAACCAGCAGACAAAAAAAAGTCAGTGTCATCTACCCGACCTTTAACAATTTATGTCAGGTTGGTAGAAACATTTTTTGTTAAGTAAGGTTGACACATTCTTTTAGCGGAGATAGTTGGATTGGATCAGATAAGTAGAAACATTTTTGACAAAATACGTATCAATTTTCACGAAAATATAAATTTCGTCTGGATTTGTTCATGAGCATTTTAAGAAAACATACTGTTTCCTGTATGTACGAGGGTTGATCAAATATAAACGAGACTGATTTTTTAAAAAAATTATTGCTTACTTACAAATTATTCTTGATACAACTTATTTTTCTACATAGTCTCCCGCACGAGTAACACATTTTTCCCACCGGATTGGAAGTTTTTTAATGCCATCTTCGTAAAAAGTTCTCGGGCGTTCATTGAGCCATTGGAGCACGAAGGTCTCCACCGCAGAATCGTCTTCGAAACGCTGGCCTCAAGCGCCTCTTTGAGTGGCCCAAACAGGTGATAGTCGCAGGGTGATAAGTCTGGACTGTATGGGGATGTTCCATTGGTTCCCAGCCAATTTGATCGAGTTTAAGCCTCGTAGCGTTCGCCGAATGTGGTCGGGCATTATCGTGAAGAAGAATGACGTTTCTCGCCGATTTAGATTTCCTTTTCCTACGAAAAGACTGTTTTGCGGCCTCTAAAACATCGCAATAATATTGTTGATGGAGGAAATCGACGTGAAAGGCGCCTTGATTGTCGAAAAATACAGTGGCCATTACCTTCCCGGCCGACGATCGTGATTTGGCCTTCAGAGGCGCCTCTCTCCCCTCTTCCGCCACTCCATACTTGCCTGTTTCGACTCGGGAGTGTAATGGTGAACCCATGTTTCGTCACAGGTGACAATCCGGTTTAATAATGCCTCACCATCTCGTTCAAATTGGGTCAATAGTCGCTGGCAAATCTCCAAACGATTCCGTTTGTGAACGTCGGTCAAAATTCGTGGAACCCACCTTGCAGATACTTTGCTGAGTTCCAGGTTTGATGTAACGATTTTTTGAACGCTACCATAGCTCAACTGGAGTTCATCTGCAATAAATCGCAGCGATATACGTCTGTCTTCGTCCAGGAGCTTCCGAACAGCATCAATGTTTTCGTCCGTGACGGAAGTGGTCGGGCGACGATCATGGCTGAGGTTTTCTACTGCTTCCCGTCCTTCGGCGAATTCCTTGTGCCAAGCAAAAACGCGAGCTCTTGACAGGGTCCTGTCCCCGTATTGAGCCGTCAATCTACGAAAGATTTCAGTCGGATTGATCCCCTCACTGGCCAAAAACTTAATAATAATTCTCTGCTCCACGGAAATGTGCACTACACTCTCACTCATTGTATAGTTTTATACTGAAGGGTCCGAACGGAAATGTTGCCCGTCTACGCCCGTCCCAAACCTCCCAGGCTACCTGAAACCCCACCCTTTAGAGTTCAATGTCCAACGGAAAAGTTTTTAGAAAGTCAGTCTCGTTTATATTTGATCAACCCTCGTAACACGAAGCACGTAATTCTTCCAGGTTACGTGATCAACTACAAGAGAGATCACGGCGACTGGGAGGAACTGCACATAGCATCGAAATCGGATTCGCATGTTTTGAGAAACCTATGGTGTGGGACGCGATACCAGCTGTACATTACTGCCTATAATAAAATTGGAACAGGTCTTCCTTGTGATATTGTTAACGCCTATACTAAAGGAACAGGTAAGATGTGCTAATGTCAGCTTAAAATAAATCTGCAAATGTACTTTAATTATAAGGGTATACTTAAATATTTTATGAAAAAAGTATGATTTTTTTAAAAACTAAATACAGTATTCGGTTAGATAACCGGGTAGAGCTTATATGACCGAAAGATCAAACAACCATTCATTATTACATTTCCATATTTTGTCCCAATGAACTTTTTGATCATATGAACCGTGATTTTAACAGACTGAGTCGAACGACCAAAAGTTTATTCGACCAAATACGCCTGAAAAGCTTCTACACATATGATTTGCATTATTGCAGGAGGATTCTTTAATATTACGTAGGCCTATATAAAACAAGTTCAATAATGTATATTTAAATTTTATACAAGTACACTACACTAAATGCCCAGCCCCAAAAAATTATATTTTTTAGTGTTTACAGTTGAATATATTGTCAATGTTTTCTACAAGACTGATTTTTTTGCTACTGTGTATAGATAAGTTTCAATACTAAATATTTAAATTAATAATACACGCCTTTACATAAAATATTCAGCCCATAAATCACTAAATATTTCAGCATTTACACTAATACAGTGGCGTTAATTACTAAAAATTAAATACTCATTATTGAACTTGTTTTACATACGTACGGTCGTATATTGAATATTAAGTTTAATATTACTGTACAAAAGATGCAAATTATGCTGGGTGAAAGCTTCCCAGGCGTATTGAACTTTTGGTCGTATGATCCGGTCTGTTAAAAACACGGTTCATATGACCAAAAGTTTATTGGGTTAAAATATTATATATATAATTTAGGCGAATGAACTCTTGGTTGTTTGATCTTTTGGTCATATGACCCTATCGCTGGATAACATATGCCAATTTTCACGCATTTTATAACCAAAATGTAATTTTAGAACAGTATATTATATAATTATTATAACAAATTTAAAAAGTTGATATTTTGAAAAATCGACTTGAGGTTTTAAATGAATTTTATGTTTTCACAAACTTCAAACTACCTTATCGTATAGAAGATGAAATCAGGGCTGTTTATTAATTTATCAGAGTCTGCAACGAGGTGTCCTTGTGATGTAGAATGGTTGTTGTTTGAATGAGAAAAGTTTGAGGTTATGGCTACTCTTTAGCCCTTTCTTCCAAGCAAAGTGGTGTAGAATAAACGGCTGGAGTAACTTAGCGACCATGGTGGGAGTCCTTCCTCTATGTTCCATCGAAAGATTTTGTACTTGTATTTATACTGAAGGGGTGGTAATGAGTCTGTAAGAAACATATTGTGAAACTATCGAAAGAATGCAATAAGTTAGAGTTAATGGCAAATTCGAGATGGTACATTTTGGTAGGAAAGTAAGAATCTTAGCGTATTTATTTATAGCGTGTTTACTGAGAATTAAACAACAGCGAGTAATGTTAGGAAGTGTTCTTGATTTGACTCACTGACGAAGGGTGTTGAAAGCCGAAAAATAAGTTCTGGGTTCTGAAGCAAATGTGTACTGGTGTTATTAAGTGTTACCGGCGTTCAGTCTGTAACACAACGTGACTTCACATAGCATTAACTCCACGTTTTCAAGTGTTACCGGCGTTCAGTCTGTTATACAACGTGACTTCACATAGCATTAACTCCACGTTTTCAAGTGTTACCGGCGTTCAGTCTGTGATACAACGTGACTTCACATAGCATTAACTCCACGTTTTCAAGTGTTACCGGCGTTCAGTCTGTGATACAATGTGACTTCACATAGCATTAACTCCACGTTTTCAAGTGTTACCGGCGTTCAGTCTGTGACACAACGTGACTTCACATAGCATTAACTCCACGTTTTCAAGTGTTACCGGCGTTCAGTCTGTGACACAACGTGACTTCACATAGCATTAACTCCACGTTTTCAAGTGTTACCGGCGTTCAGTCTGTGATACAACGTGACTTCACATAGCATTAACTCCACGTTTTCAAGTGTTACCGGCGTTCAGTCTGTGATACAATGTGACTTCACATAGCATTAACTCCACGTTTTCAAGTGTTACCGGCGTTCAGTCTGTGATACAACGTGACTTCACATAGCATTAACTCCACGTTTTCAAGTGTTACCGGCGTTCAGTCTGTGATACAACGTGACTTCACATAGCATTAACTCCACGTTTTCAAGTGTTACCGGCGTTCAGTCTGTAACACAACGTGACTTCACATAGCATTAACTCCACGTTTTCAAGTGTTACCGGCGTTCAGTCTGTGACACAACGTGACTTCACATAGCATTAACTCCACGTTTTCAAGTGTTACCGGCGTTCAGTCTGTGATACAACGTGACTTCACATAGCATTAACTCCACGTTTTCAAGTGTTACCGGCGTTCAGTCTGTGATACAACGTGACTTCACATAGCATTAACTCCACGTTTTCAAGTGTTACCGGCGTTCAGTCTGTGACACAACGTGACTTCACATAGCATTAACTCCACGTTTTCAAGTGTTACCGGCGTTCAGTCTGTGATACAACGTGACTTCACATAGCATTAACTCCACGTTTTCAAGTGTTACCGGCGTTCAGTCTGTGATACAACGTGACTTTACATAGCATTAACTCCACGTTTTCAAGTGTTACCGGCGTTCAGTCTGTGATACAACGTGACTTCACATAGCATTAACTCCACGTTTTCAAGTGTTACCGGCGTTCAGTCTGTGATACAACGTGACTTCACATAGCATTAACTCCACGTTTTCAAGTGTTACCGGCGTTCAGTCTGTGATACAACGTGACTTCACATAGCATTAACTCCACGTTTTCAAGTGTTACCGGCGTTCAGTCTGTGATACAACGTGACTTCACATAGCATTAACTCCACGTTTTCAAGTGTTACCGGCGTTCAGTCTGTGATACAACGTGACTTCACATAGCATTAACTCCACGTTTTCAAGTGTTACCGGCGTTCAGTCTGTGACACAACGTGACTTCACATAGCATTAACTCCACGTTTTCAAGTGTTACCGGCGTTCAGTCTGTGATACAACGTGACTTCACATAGCATTAACTCCACGTTTTCAAGTGTTACCGGCGTTCAGTCTGTGATACAACGTGACTTTACATAGCATTAACTCCACGTTTTCAAGTGTTACCGGCGTTCAGTCTGTGATACAACGTGACTTCACATAGCATTAACTCCACGTTTTCAAGTGTTACCGGCGTTCAGTCTGTGATACAACGTGACTTCACATAGCATTAACTCCACGTTTTCAAGTGTTACCGGCGTTCAGTCTGTGATACAACGTGACTTCACATAGCATTAACTCCACGTTTTCAAGTGTTACCGGCGTTCAGTCTGTGATACAACGTGACTTCACATAGCATTAACTCCACGTTTTCAAGCGTTACCGGCGTTCAGTCTGTGATACAACGTGACTTCACATAGCATTAACTCCACGTACCGGCGTTTCTGTGACACAACGTGTGTTACCGGCGTTCAGTCTGTGACACAACGTGACTTCACATAGCATTAACTCCACGTTTTCAAGTGTTACCGGCGTTCAGTCTGTAACACAACGTGACTTCACATAGCATTAACTCCACGTTTTCACTTTTCAGCTCCAGTGATGCCTAAAGCTTCCCAGCTGCTGACAGTAAACTCCACCGCTGTGACAGTCTGGTTAGACGCGTGGGGAGATGGTGGCTGTCATATACTGTATTTCATAGTGGAGTACAGGGAGGAAGCCAGAGGGGATTGGACTCTGGTGTCGAACCATGTCCAGCCCACGGCGAGAATACATTCTATCGGCGACCTCACCCCTGCTACAAGGTACTACCTCAAAGTCACTGCGCACAACAACGCCGGCTCTAAAGTTGCCACGTATAACTTCACAACGCTAACGCCAGACGGAGGTAAGTAACTGTTTTTTTATCTTGATGTCCCGTTTTACGTATTTTAGAAAGTTAAAAAGATTGATAAAAGTTTCAAAAAGAGACCGGAATAAGTTTAAGTGATAATGGCAATTGTTCAAACTTAATGATGGACGGAAAAATTTGTATCAGTGTTTGTGAAATATTTAAAGATTATTAAGAAAAACAAAAACTGAGAAATGAATTGAATAAAAATTTAGAAGAAAATAGCGATTCAACGGAATCTGAATATTGTGCGTATTTTAATTTATATACTGAGTATTTTTATTTAAATATTCTGATCAATTAACTGTATACTAAATTACAACTAGGAACTTCATGCCTATTTGTAGAAATTTAGACTTCATAACATTACAATGAAGCTGTTTGTGAACTTTGACAGGAGCTGAGCAAAGGACTGTATTTGCATCGCCCTTAGTAAAAATAAGCTAAGATTGCTGAAGAATTTTCTTAAGGGGCTTGCAATCCTGAAGAGATATTTTATTTATTTATTTTTTATTTTAAGGCGAAAAGCACATTGAGGCTATTATCGCCTCCCTAAATGTAACTATGAATGTATAGGGTTGAAGTCGTAAGTTAGTGTTGCAAGTGTAGCCTAAGTGTGTGTTAGACTCGGATACCGCGAGGGACGTCTAAATCCTCTCAATAGCACCACCTTATCTGCACCTCCTGCTGGGAAACATATTTTAAGAAACTTGGCTTAGTATAAGATCCAACTTGCAGATAATGCAGAAAGGAAGAGGAAAATCCCGATCACCTGCTGGGCTGTAAGAGGATTGCTACGAGAAGAGCTAGTATTTTAAGAAGTTGCTAGTTAGAATTGCGGTATCTACACATCTTGAATCCCCTCCAAATCGTAGACTTCATGTAGAGCTGTGTTTGCAACCCCTGAATATTCTTTAATTTTTTTAAAAATCTGTTTTACTTGTTCTAGCAACGATCATGCCAGATACGTCCGCCCCATCTTCAGCCGCCAATAACTCCCCGATCTACTCTCACCTCAAATGGTTCGCTTTCACTTTTCTCTTCCTAGCCTCCTTGTCTTCCGTCATCACTGTGGCATTCTACATTCGAAAAAGAAGTAAGTATAATTTTCAATCATTATATTGATTTTATTGTAAATATCAATTTTTAGCGTTGTAAGAAAATCTACCACATTATTGTCTGCCTAGTCACAATACAATTTATGGATTCGATGTTTTTGCAGGATGCGTTGTGAACATAATAAACAAAATAATTGGCGCTTTACTTATAACACAATAAAATCACTGGAAAATGTTTGTGTACTACTCGTACTTTAACTTAACTGTGAGTTAGGTGCGAAAAATATCAATACGGTCAGATGTATTTCTTTTTAATTTTAATTATTTAATGAAAATAATGTGCGGTAACAATTTATATTTGAAAACGTTAGTTACTTCCAATAGGCTAGTGAAAAAATATTGGTTTATAAAATTAAATATTATTCGCCAAACAAAAACTAAAAAGTACAAAAGGGCATTTAAAACGCAATATTATAACGAAAATAATTGACGAACGAAGCGTGATGTCTGTTTCAATTCGACAAGCATTTGGTTTGGTTTGTTACGCTGTTATGGCCAAACGTATCGATCGATTGTTTTAAAATTTGGTACAAAATTACTCTGTATGAAGCCAAACGTTTTTTACGTATGTGTGAGATTTTCCCATTAACTTCCGTTTCAAGATTGCGGCCTCCGATTTGACGATAACGAGTGTATTATTTTTTCTGAAAGGTAAGATCTATCATAATTTTGACCGCTTCATAGAGAAATAGCATAAAATTTCTAGTAATGTTAGTTCAGTAAATTTTTTTCTTAAATATTACGGTCACCGGTTAACTTGGCAGAAATATTAAGAGCGTTGTCGATGTCTATTGTTCTTCGAACTGTATTTACCAGTTGCCTTTTTTTTGTGTGATAGTAGAATATGCATGATATTCAAGCATTTTACTCATTATTATTGTAATATTTGTGAAGAAAGAAACAATGTATGGCGTTAAAATTAAAATTGAAAACAAACATCACATTCAATAAAAAAAAGTATGAAGTTTTAACCTTTAAAAAGATAATCACTACTAAATCTCAGTAAAGAGAATTAACAACAAATGTCTTAACTCTAAAAACATTTACTAAACCCGATTTTGGTCACACGATCATCAATACTTGAAATAAAAAGTTTTTTACTTTTGACCTGAACACACACTTGTTTTGATACCGTATTTTTCAGTTATTTTGCTATGTAATATGTTTTTAATAAGGTACTGTTTTAGTAAGAAGTACAGTTTATCAATATAATCGTATTATCGTATAATGTTCCTATATATACAAATGTTTGTAAAATAATAATAACATAAAAATACTAGTATTGCTAAATTTAATTATTTTCATTGATTATTTAATTGTTTTTGTACTTGCGGCTTATTATTATTGCTCTAATTAACTTAATGTGCCTCTTATATTACAGAATTAGAAAAACAAAACGCTATGGGCGAGTCAGCTTCAGTCGCTCAAATGCAGAATCAACAGAACCGTGATCAACAATACGGCGAACACGGCGGCCAGAATCAACAACTCAGCATTGATTCCGCCACGTATAAGACTGACTCCACAGGTGGGCGTGGTTAGTTTATACCCAGTGATTTTAACGTTAGAATAAGAAAGTTCAATTCAACAGGTTTTTAAGTGGAATTACAGTAAAAGAAAACCTTCGATCAGCTGTTTTATCATTGAAAAGAAATGAATTACTTTATTGTTTAATGTCCATAGTTTATGTCGGTTAGACTATGCGGACGATGGATCAGCCTTAAGTTGTAAGGCGTAAAAAATGCGGCTCGAACTAACAACCTTGAGGTCCGCAATTCGGTAACGCAGCAGACTGATATATGTTTTAGCAACAATAACCACAGCTCTCTTTATATTTTAAAAAGAACCATGCGTTAATTTTAATAAAATGATTAATATTCACGAATAGAGCATATTATTAAAATGTCGACTTATAGTACTGGGGATTGTATTGAGTGATTAGCATGATCAGAAGGTCAGATCCATGTTTTTTTTTGTCCGAACCTTTTACGCATTCAGTGTTAGGCGGAGCTGTTAACAAATGCTTAGATTACGAGTTGCGCTGAGAGGAGCGGACTACGATTTCAAAAGCTAACCTAACCTAACCTAACCTAACCTAACCTAACCTAACCTAACCTAACCTAACCTAACCTAACCTAACCTAACCTAACCTATAATTTTTAATGTAAGTTCGGCCATTGAAAGCGTAACGGAGTTAAACAGCGTCGCTTGACTCTACTCCGCGTAGTTTCGAGTCTGACTAGTCGGTTTTGAAGCTGACTCCGTTTCCCTCCCACTCTGACTATGCCTCCACATTAATTATTTTTCGTTACTTAGGTTACCGTTGCTTGGGTTACGGTTTTTAAATTGACTGATTTCGCTTAGCTCAGCGCAGCTTCGCTCCGCATTTGATGTCCACGCGGACTTATACAGTGCTAGGTATAATTTTAATCATTATTCTTTTTTTTAATTTTGAATAATGACTCTTTTAAACATTCGAACTCAGATCTTAAACGATTAATTTTTATAACAATGCTCAATTACAAAATCTTTTCAGAAAAAATTGTGTTCGTAAACTGTCCTTCTTTTTATTTTTGGTGACGTACAAACTCTTAAAAATTACTATTTTGCAGACTACATAGAAGACATCTGTCCTTACGCCACATTTCAACTGTCCAAGCCTCCGTACAGCGAGAGCACGTACAGCGGAAATGTCTACAGCGGTCCTTACCACTCAGTGCGGGGCTCTTTCGTCTACCACGATCCGAAACCATCCACAGCTGACACTTATAAGGCAAAGCATGTGAGTAGTAGACAAACGTTATATGTAAGAGAAGAACGATCTATGTAGGAAAGTTATTAAAACCTTCGAAAAACATCGAAAAACATCTCACAAGAAAAATCTAATAAAGATTGATTAGTCTATAAGAAATAATCTTGAGAACTTCTCAAAAAAAATATAATGTAAAGAAAAATAATTTCGTATTTTTAACATTGCCTTTTCTTTTAAAAAAGTTACATAACAATAAATTTACTTTTTAAAAAACTTTGCAATTTTATATTCTCTTTTGCTTTTCAAAATACCAAAGGTTATTAATTACTAATAGTGTAAGTTATCTCGTTTTTCAGCAAAATCCTTTGAATGTTTCAAAATGTGCGAATATTTCAAGTCTTTTTAATTTTTTCTTAACTGTGATTTCACCGTCATAATCAGCCTTAAAAATCTCCGTATCGGAAAACACGATGGCCAGAATCAACCACTTGGCATTTTAATGATTTTAACGTTAGAATAAAAATTTGAAAAAGGAGTTCTAAGTAAAATTTATAATGTCAAAAGAAACCTATTGTTTGCTGTTTTTATCAGTGAAACAGTAGGAATTACTTGTTGCTTAATGTATATAATTTATTGTGAGTTACTAATCCACTATTACTTCGAGATTACAACACTGCGCTTTCATTTCTGTGTTTTCAATGTAATTTGAAAAATTTTTAATGCTAATATATGCAGATTTAAACGCTGATTTTGATATAGAAATACGGCTTTTATGAAAATGTAAGATAAAAATACATATTTTTCGATATTCGCTTCCGTCTGGTCAATGAGAGTTTGCCTGCAGCGAATATTTTACTTTGTAGAATATTAACTACAGAAATTGTCTAATATGTCGTGTGATTGATATAGGAGTCTACATTTATTGGTAGTATTAAAGCGTTAACTAAGTACGTAGAATTTAATGATAAGATTAAATAACAATTGTAACATTTGTTTCAGCACAAAGAACCTGAATATACGAAAGTCAGAAGAAAAGGAGGAAGACTGAGAGATCCGCACTCCGAGAGTCAGGGTATGTTTGTATTGCATTAAGAAATTACAGTTTATTTTTAGTATTTCCTTCCGAACGTGGAACATTGAACGCTTGAGGAATCAACGGCGTTGTGTTTGTCTGTCTGTAACTCAAAAATGTAACGAATGTAATTCGAAAAGTGTCGTGACATCAGGTTAAATGTATTGATTATTCAATAGGCTTTTAATATTTATTAATAAGGCAAGTCAAAAATGTTCATATTTAGTAAAATCTTTGTACCACTTCTATAATTTACTTACCATTAATAAAAATTAAATATTTTAGCACAACATTGTTTTACAAGTGCGTTTCTAAACACTAACAAAATTTGCATAAATTATTCATTATTGAATTACGCCTAGAAAATGAGCTATTGGAACGGTCATCATGGTACAATCTAGACTGAGTACCTTGAAATGAACGCTTATCCTACCCCTAGATCAATTTTGTTAGGTATCGTTTTTTAGCACGTTCACGTTCGCAAAAATCCATTTTAGTGATAGTTCAACAAAAGACGTTAATCAGTTTTGTTCAACAGTTTCAAAATGGTGGCCATTTATATCTTTAAAAGTTCATAACTATTTTGTTTTTAAATACTTCCGAAATAGGTTTAAATTAAGAAATTTAATTAAAAGACGGTTAAGGTTCGTTTCGTAATAGATAATGCAATTTACGTAAAAGTTTAAAACGCCAAAATATGCAGATATTAATACTGTTTACCATGATAAAATCGAAGTTTCAAAAAAAACGATTGGATAGGAAATTCCTTTTGGAAATTTTATTTTATTATGAAAGCGATAGAAAGCTGCTTGCCGCGATTATTTTTAATTTTCAATCGAATTTGAAGCACAAGGCTAATTTATGTAGATTTTAACTCTGAAAGATATGACGAAATTATGTTTTCAAAAGGTTAGATAAAAGTTACGAGATTTATAAAACGAATTTCACTAAGTAAAAACCATTATACGTAATTATCAAAATCAATTTTTGTATCAAGCATAAATTTCTCCAATAAAATATTCGTTGCATAACGTTAATTTTATGTTGTTAACATTTTAACGCTGATTAAGAATAATAAATCATATCATTTTTCTTCAGTTTTCGGTTGAGCGTAATTTTGAAAGCGTTAAGTGGCCTTTTTTCTTATAAAGGCTCAGTATTATGTTTTTTTTTACCAAAAATCAATTTTTGTTAGTTTGACTAAAATTACAAACGTTCAAGTGTTTTCACAAACGATGTTAAAATTTATCAGGAGTAATGAAACAATTAAAATACCTGTTTTTAGCATTATTGTTTTAAGCATCAATAATAGCATTTTAACTCTTCAAAAATAAAATTGAAAATACCAACATATACCAATTTTCTATAACATCTCGTATTTCTCGTATTTTCAAAAAAATATTGACAATTTTTAATTTTAATTTATGCAGATTTTAACGATGTATAAGATTATGGAATCATATTTTGAAAAATGACAATTTTTATAATTGCTTCCTTTTGGAAATGGTTGCATTGATTTTTATTAGTAACGAATTTGTCCAATCTATTACCGAAATCGATTTTTTTCTACGAAACAAGTTGGACGATGCTCACAAAGTGATCTAAAGGCTGAAGTCTGAGCTCTTCTGATGGTCGTAGCTCTGGGACTTTCCGTTATGGCCGCTCTAATAGAAAAATCACTAATTAAAATGAAAGCAATTTTAACATAAATATGTACACTGAACCAAAGTTAAAAGAAGAAACATAGTTGGAACGTGCGAGGCCAGCCTTTGACAGATCCTCGAAGAACCTGGTGGACAGTTGCAGTGTTTTAACGACTATTCAACGTCGTGCCTATGGGCAGTTTTTGGGAAGACCTACCTTAAGGCAGCAGTGCTGCAATCAAATTGTGTTTCAGAATCCGACAATTTGGGCAGTACTGATTCTGAAGTGAAGAAGATTCTAACGCTCCACCTGCCTATTTCAGAGTATGACACGTTGGGCAGTGACAGTGAAGGAGACACTGGGCAGCATGGGTCGGCCAGCCAGGAGTTGGTCTCGTTCAGGCATCGGATACCTAGAGGTATGATACAAATTTTTAATTGGTCTTTTCTGTTACGCCAACTGGCACTTAAAACTTTAATTGTAATTTGATATTTTTATTCAGGTTTCTTATTTTACCGGCTGCCCTTGCACAAGTACTAACCCTAATGGAATTATTTTATTGAGTACATACCTTTTGTTAAAAAGCCTTTCCTAGCTTCAAACATTTTACTTTTGTTGACGCGTTTCGTAATACTTCCGATATCAAAAAGTGTTGGTATACTCTTGTTGAGTCACTAAATCTGCCTTTCCTCACTTCAAACCTTTTATTTTAGTTGACGTGTTTCGTAATACTTCCGTTATCAAAAAGTTTTGCTATACTCTTGTTGAGTCAATAAATATGTTTTTCCTAACTTCAAACTTTTTATTTTTGTTGACGCGTATCGTAATACTTCCGTTATCAAAACGTATTGATATACTCTTGTCGAGTAAATTAATGTGCCTTTCCTAACTTCAAACCTCTTATTTTAGTTGACGTGTTTCGTAATACTTCCGTTATCAAAAAGTTTTGCTATACTCTTGTTGAGTCAATAAATATGTTTTTCCTAACTTCAAACTTTTTATTTTTGTTGACGCGTATCGTAATACTTCCGTTATCAAAACGTATTGATATACTCTTGTCGAGTAAATTAATGTGCCTTTCCTAACTTCAAACCTCTTATTTTAGTTGACGTGTTTCGTAATACTTCCGTTATCAAAACGTATTGTTGTACTCTTGTTGAGTAAATAAATATGTCTTTCCTAACTTCAAACTTTTTATTTTTGTTGACGCGTATCGTAATACTTCCGTTATCAAAATGTATTGTTGTACTCTTGTTGAGTAAATTAATGTGCCTTTCCTAACTTCAAACCTCTTAGTTTAGTTGACGCGTTTCGTAATACTTCCGTTATCAAAATGTATTGTTGTACTCTTGTTGAGTAAATAAATCTGTCTTTCCTAACTTCAAACCTCTTAGTTTAGTTGACGCGTATCGTAATACTTCCGTTATCAAAACGTATTGATATACTCTTGTCTTGTAAATAAATCTGCCTTCCTAGCTTCAAATCTTTTACTTTTGTTGACTCGTTTCGTAATACTTCCGTTACCAAAACTTATTGCTGTACCTTCTACAGTAAATTACGAATTTCTAATAGAATTAATTTATGAATTAACTTTTCATTTCTATTTGCCAATTTCTAACGAAGTATTAATGGTTACCAATGTTGTTAAGTGTAATTGAGAAACACTGTAGCTGATAGCGATGCACAAAGAACTAATCTGCAATTGAAGAATGTAAAATTATATTTGTTTCAATAAGAGTAAAATATTATTCTTCATGAAGTTATGTTTGTTTCTGTCAGAAACAGACGACTGACACACAGTTTCACTTACGCAACTGACATACGTCATTTCATCTACATGACAAAGGACAAACGACATTTCATACCTGAGACAACTGACATACATTAGCATTTACTAGTATAACATTTCCAACATTATTTTTCTTAAAACAGTAATCCAAAATACAACGTAAAATTATGACCGGAAGTTCTAATATTCTCTAGAATTCTCTAGTGTAATTCTGTACACTGATATTTTCATGATATTTATATCGCTGACAAATATTTTGTCCATAAACTTTTTTATATTGTGTTCTTGATCAACGTCGAACTATCCTTCCTGTAGCGTGTTAGATTCATTATAGGCCTACATGTTGTAACTTGCAAGAACACGCCCTCGTCTATCTGCACGATCCATATTTTTTCTAATTATCATAATAAAAGGTTCTTCTGAATGATTTGTTCCTACCCTCTTTATATTTGCAAGTAGTTCTTTCTTCTGACACCAACTCATCATTTAAAGATCGGTTACCTTCAGAATTCCGGAATGGTGTTTTACAGTCACAAATCTACTTATGGATGCATAACCAGTGTTTTTCTGTTATTTTCCTTTCTCGTTTGTTTGTGGAACAAAAAATCTGAATAATACAGATGTCAACCTTCTCCAGTTGTTTGGAACAATTGCACAGCCATTACAGAATTTCGAAATAAAAAAGTGGAAATCTTATAACTCTACAATTTTAATCATTTTGAAGTGACACGCAGAACACAAAAACTATGATTCCGGAAACAGCGTCTTCTATTTCCGGTTATCCTTCTGCCTCTTCTCTTTCCATATTGTCTCATTCAATTCTTGTAGTGTGAACATTTGATTTGACAGTCTGATATAAACATCGATCTATCCAACACAACTTTTCCTATTTTCTTTTTTTACATTAAAATTCTAGATCATTCGAAATACCAGTTCATCCGACATGCTACATCATCCTAAGTGCTAGTTCATCTACAATACTAGTTAATTCGAAATATTAATTCTTCCAAAGTGCTAGTTCATCCAAAATGATAGTGCATCCGAAATACTAGTTCATTCTTAATACTAATTAATCCGAAATACTAGTCCACCCGAAATACTAGTTCATCCGAAATGCTAGTTAATCCGAAATACTATTTCATCCAAAATACTACTAGTTCATCCGAAAAGTGGAAGGTGTGAAACAATATGTTAATTTTATATAGGTAGATATATAGTTATATAGTCAGAAAGTTATATAGTTATTCACGCGCTGTAACTAACACGAGTGCTCGTAAGTCAATTGCCAGGTGCATTAAAGTATTTCAAACGACTGCAACTCATTATTTCTGATACGTTTTGATTTTTTCTGTTGTTAAGAAGTTAGTC
Source organism: Callitettix versicolor (assembly GCA_022606455.1). Classification (NCBI taxonomy): domain Eukaryota; kingdom Metazoa; phylum Arthropoda; class Insecta; order Hemiptera; family Cercopidae; genus Callitettix; species Callitettix versicolor. The sequence goes on from CM040191.1 coordinate 24,059,303, forward strand.
ACGCGCTGTAACTAACACGAGTGCTCGTAAGTCAATTGCCAGTTTGCATTAAAGTATTTCAAACGACTGCAACTCATTATTTCTGATACGTTTTAATTTTTTCTGTTGTTAAGAAGTTAGTCACGCGCTGTAACTAACACGAGTGCTCGTAAGTCAATTGCCAGTTTGCATTAAAGTATGTCAACCGACTGCAACTCATTATTTCAAGTACGTTTTGATTTTTTCTGTTGTTAAGAAGTTAGTCACGCGCTGTAATTAACACGAGTGCTCGTAAGTCAATTGCCAGTTTGCATTAAAGTATGTCAAACGACGGCAACTCATTATTTCAAATACGTTTTGATTTTTTCTGTTGTTAAGAAGTTAGTCACGCGCTGTAACTAACACGAGTGCTCGTAAGTCAATTGCCTGTTTGCATTAAAGTATGTCAAACGACGGCAACTCTATTTCAAATACGTTTTGATTTTTTCTGTTGTTAAGAAGTTAGTCACGCGCTGTAACTAACACGAGTGCTCGTAAGTCAATTGCCAGTTTGCATTAAAGTATGTCAAACGACTGCAACTCATTATTTCAGATACGTTTTGATTTTTTCTGTTGTTAAGAAGTTAGTCACGCGCTGTAACTAACACGAGTGCTCGTAAGTCAATTGCCAGTTTGCATTAAAGTATGTCAAACGACTGCAACTCTATTTCAAGTACGTTTTGATTTTTTCTGTTGTTAAGAAGTTAGTCACGCGCTGTAACTAACACGAGTGCTCGTAAGTCAATTGCCAGTTTGCATTAAAGTATGTCAACCGACTGCAACTCATTATTTCAAGTACGTTTTGATTTTTCTGTTGTTAAGAAGTTAGTCACGCGCTGTAATTAACACGAGTGCTCGTAAGTCAATTGCCAGTTTGCATTAAAGTATGTCAAACGACGGCAACTCATTATTTCAAATACGTTTTGATTTTTTCTGTTGTTAAGAAGTTAGTCACGCGCTGTAACTAACACGAGTGCTCGTAAGTCAATTGCCAGTTTGCATTAAAGTATGTCAAACGACGGCAACTCTATTTCAAATACGTTTTGATTTTTTCTGTTGTTAAGAAGTTAGTCACGCGCTGTAACTAACACGAGTGCTCGTAAGTCAATTGCCAGTTTGCATTAAAGTATGTCAAACGACTGCAACTCATTATTTCAAATACGTTTTGATTTTTCTGTTGTTAAGAAGTTAGTCACGCGCTGTAACTAACACGAGTGCTCGTAAGTCAATTGCCAGTTTGCATTAAAGTATGTCAAGCGACTGCAACTCTATTTCAAGTACGTTTTGATTTTTTCTGTTGTTAAGAAGTTAGTCACGCGCTGTAACTAACACGAGTGCTCGTAAGTCAATTGCCAGTTTGCATTAAAGTATGTCAACCGACTGCAACTCATTATTTCAAGTACGTTTTGATTTTTTCTGTTGTTAAGAAGTTAGTCACGCGCTGTAATTAACACGAGTGCTCGTAAGTCAATTGCCAGTTTGCATTAAAGTATGTCAAACGACGGCAACTCATTATTTCAAATACGTTTTGATTTTTTCTGTTGTTAAGAAGTTAGTCACGCGCTGTAACTAACACGAGTGCTCGTAAGTCAATTGCCTGTTTGCATTAAAGTATGTCAAACGACGGCAACTCTATTTCAAATACGTTTTGATTTTTTCTGTTGTTAAGAAGTTAGTCACGCGCTGTAACTAACACGAGTGCTCGTAAGTCAATTGCCAGTTTGCATTAAAGTATGTCAAACGACTGCAACTCTATTTCAAATACGTTTTGATTTTTTCTGTTGTTAAGAAGTTAGTCACGCGCTGTAACTAACACGAGTGCTCGTAAGTCAATTGCCAGTTTGCATTAAAGTATGTCAAGCGACTGCAACTCTATTTCAAGTACGTTTTGATTTTTTCTGTTGTTAAGAAGTTAGTCACGCGCTGTAACTAACACGAGTGCTCGTAAGTCAATTGCCAGTTTGCATTAAAGTATGTCAACCGACTGCAACTCATTATTTCAAGTACGTTTTGATTTTTTCTGTTGTTAAGAAGTTAGTCACGCGCTGTAATTAACACGAGTGCTCGTAAGTCAATTGCCAGTTTGCATTAAAGTATGTCAAACGACGGCAACTCATTATTTCAAATACGTTTTGATTTTTTCTGTTGTTAAGAAGTTAGTCACGCGCTGTAACTAACACGAGTGCTCGTAAGTCAATTGCCAGTTTGCATTAAAGTATGTCAACCGACTGCAACTCATTATTTCAAGTACGTTTTGATTTTTTCTGTTATTAAGAAGTTAGTCACGCGCTGTAATTAACACGAGTGCTCGTAAGTCAATTGCCAGTTTGCATTAAAGTATGTCAACCGACTGCAAGTCATTATTTCAAGTACGTTTTGATTTTTTCTGTTGTTAAGAAGTTAGTCACGCGCTGTAACTAACACGAGTGCTCGTAAGTCAATTGCCAGTTTGCATTAAAGTATGTCAAACGACTGCAACTCATTATTTCAGATACGTTTTGATTTTTGTTGTTGTAAGAACGAATACAAGGATTGTTTGCGTTAGTTCTGTAAGCATTATCATTAAATATTCACAATTAATTGTCAATTGGTTCCATAGAATATAGCTTAACAAGACGAATAGTGAGTCGGACAAGACCTTTTTAAGGTACTGTGACGTTACAATATTAAGTACAAAGATTATACTCATACATTGTTACTTTTAATGAGCAATAGTAAGTGATAGTAGCATTGAGTTCATTATTAGGAATGTTATAACGAGAAGATTTAATGAAGTTTTATAACTAAAACGATTTAAAGTAACTTTTGATTAGAAATACTTCTTTATATCTCTACAATTTTCATAGCTTTGAAGTAAAACGCAGCACACAAACAAACTATGATTCCGGAAACAGCGTCTTCTATTTCCGGTAATTCTTTTGCCTCTTCTCCTTCTGTATTGTCTCATTTAATTCTTGTACTGTAAACACTTGCTTTGGCAGTCTGATATAAACATCAATCTATCCAGCATAACCTTTCCCTATTTTCTTTTTTCACATTAAAATTCTAGTTCGTCCGAAATTCTAGTTCATCCGAAATACTAGTTTATCCGAAATTCTAGTTCATCTGAAATACTAGTTCAACCGAAATACTAGCTCATCCGAAATATTAGTTAATTCGAAATATTAGTTTCCGAAATTCTAGTTCATCCGAATATATATACATATAATAAACATATACATATATAAACATTTAATTAGATTGCTCGGTGACCAATGTGCCTAAAGCAACGTCTTCTGCGTCTCTGCACAAATTATAGTTTGTGGGTTCTAGACGCAGTCACTCCCGTTGTTTTAACCTTACTGTTAACGTTGATCCTCAATCCTCATTAGACTAAATGGTGCATGAAGTACGGACCTTAAATTTTTATGCACAAAACATTTCGGTTAATAAACAAAAAATAAAAGTCATGTATCATGTTTTTTCACGACGTTTACAAGACAAATTAACTTAGCTAGTTCTTAACAACACAACCTGAAACTTATAGCATAATCAGCTTTCCAATTAAATTAGCTAAGCGTTTCGAATTAATGTAAACGACAAATTAACATTACTAATTTTTAATAAGATATCATAAAACTTATAGCCTGTCAGCTGTTCTTTACGGATTAACGTAAAATAACTGATCTTTTACTGTAACTACCGAAATTAAAGTAACAAATCATTTCATATACTTAAATTGGTCAAACGTCTTTGTGGTTTCCGTAATGCAGTGGTTATCAAATGTGCCTCACAAGCACGAGGTCTCCGGTTCAATCCCGGGCGGAAACAGTAATTTTTAATTATAATTAATTTAATATGAGACTTGCGTAGCGCCAAATATACTGTTATATATCAATATAAGCATGTTGCGTCCTCGAATCAAGCGTCCGTAACATCAAAACCATCCCTAAAACATGATAGGCCTATCTGTTAAAAATGCAAAAAACATTTCGTGAGTTTAGATTTTTTCTTCAATTGCTAAGTGAATCATCATAAATGTCAGGTTATTACCATAATTGCTGCTCTAATAGCTGATTTTTCATTAAAAATTTGCTACAAATGTAAACTCATAGAAATTATTATTTAATTTATTTTAATTACATAATTTTAATTAATTAAATAAATAGTTAGTTCTCTCTGAACCATTTTATTCAATTGATATTATTAGTTAAAAAACCCTTAAGAAAACGTAAGATTTCCTACTTTTCACTCTTTAATTGATATTTATTTTTTAAATTTTACATACATTTAACACAATTTAATAGTCGTAAAATATTGACAACGCAAAATCTTTCAATTTATTTAAAACAGTTCTGATAGCCTGTGTTTCCGAAGAAACGAATCAGTCTGCTTGCACCTCAAGGTCATAATTCCAGACTGTAGCTATTTCCGCAAGCTTTATCGTTTTTCAAATTATTTCATTAACGGTAATGTAATGTGTCCACCGAGTACCAACGAAAACAATTATAAATAAACATATATAAATTTATAAAGTTAAAATACGAGGGTTGATCAAATATAAACGAGACTGACTTTCTAAAAACTTTTCCGTTGGACATTGAACTCTAAAGGGTGGAGTTTCAGGTAGCCTGGGAGGTTTGGGACGGGCGTAGACGGGCAACATTTCCGTTCGGACCCTTCAGTATAAAACTATACAATGAGTGAGAGTGAAGTGCACGTTTCCGTGGAGCAGAGAATTATTATTAAGTTTTTGGCCAAGGAGGGGGTCAATCCGACTGAAATCTTTCGTAGATTGACGGCTCAATACGGGGACAGGACCCTGTCAAGAGCTCGCGTTTTTGCTTGGCACAAGGAATTCGCCGAAGGACGGGAAGCAGTAGAAAACCTCAGGCCAAATCACGATCGTCGGCCGGGAAGGTAATGGCCACTGTATTTTTCGACAATCAAGGCGCCTTTCACGTCGATTTCCTCCATCAACGACGCACAATAAATGCACAATATTATTGCGATGTTTTAGAGGCCGCAAAACAGTCTTTTCGTAGGAAAAGGAAATCTAAACCGGCGAGAAACGTCATTCTTCTTCACGATAATGCCCGACCATATTCGGCGAACGCTACGAGGCTTAAACTCAATCAAATTGGCTGGGAACCAACGGAACATCCACCATACAGTCCAGACTTATCACCGTGTGACTATCACCTGTTTGGGCCACTCAAAGAGGCGCTTGGAGGCCAGCGTTTCGAAGACGAATCTGCGGTGGAGACCTTCGTGCTCCAATGGCTCAATGAACGCCCGAGAACTTTTTACGAAGATGGAATTAAAAACCTTCCAATCCGGTGGGAAAAATGTGTTACTCGTGCGGGAAACTATGTAGAAAAATAAGTTGTATCAAGAATAATTTGTAAGTAAGCAATAAATTTTTTAAAAAATCAGTCTCGTTTATATTTGATCAACCCTCGTAAGTATTACTTTACGATTTCCATTTCACCATTTCGGCATTTTAGCATTTCCATTTAACGCCGGTTCCTTAAGTATAGACGTTAAGCAACAATAACAAAATATCGGTTTATACAATTTAGAAAAATATGTTTGCTAACAGATGTCGGTAAAGGGGGAGAAGATTCAAGCACATCATCGGAAAACTCGCCCAGCGGAGGCAGGAAGCAGATGCCACCTTCGAGAAAAACTAAAGGAAAAGGTCAGCTGATCGGTAAACGGCCAGTAAAAAGCAGCAGCGGCTACTCGAGCCACACCGAGGAGACCACATTCAGGTACGTGGATTTTTATGAATTTTAAAAATATACATGTAATCGTGTATTTAAATATGTTTTACTTATGTTGTATCAGTAAACAATTCGCACTTAATATAATTTTATTAAGATAATTGTATAATTCACAGTAAAAAGTTAAATACAAGTGAACTTAAATAAACGAGCATGAATGTCATTTTCGAAAAAGTGTCATTTTTACGTAGTTGATTTAAATATCATACATTTTGTTAATAAAGCTTTATATACTGAGATTTTTAATAAACAATATCGAGTAAATATATTTTTCCAACTACTTTTTTATATATTTTTTTAATGTTTTTAAAAACCACTAATTATTTTTGGATAGTAAAACCTTTAAAAAATTATTATTTTTAGTCGCTATTTTGAAATTTCTCTTTGAAATAGTCATTTACTACATTTAAAAGTCCTTTTGTTGCCATGATTTGTATGACATAACAATCATCACGTAATATTGTTTTCAGTAAAGTTTAAAAATTGACGCTGTTTTAGGCTACAGTTATTTTTTTCGAAAGTTATGTCAGTTATACAGAAAAATAAACTGGTTGCAATACTCTTATATTTCTAGTAACCATTTACTGTTTTTTTAGTAATTTTCATTTAAAATTGTAAAAGACCGTAATACAGAAACGAATTATTGAATCAGTTTTGTTAGACTTTTCAAAGGATATTTTTACCTTAATGATAACTGTGTAAGATTACAACTTATGTTTAAAATAACATATTTTATTCATTTAGTCCTATGTAACCAGCTCTTGAATTATAATCACTTATGATTACAGAAGGGAAAAGAAGAAAATAGTTTACACAATAGACAAGACTGGCCTCTCATAATAACTGAAATTGTATTCGTTAACTGAATATGAAACAAAATAAAACTTTAAACAGTACACTTTTAGATTGCCTGGTATTCCTTCAGTTTATTAGTACTAATTTTAACATTTATACTAGGACCTACTTCTTATATAATTTTAATTTTTTTAATTCCCTACTTGTTCAACGTTTATAATTTATTTTATATGATACTTGTAAATTTTATCATTTTATAAAAATTGGTTCATACGATTTTAATACTTACGGTCTTTAATCATAGTCGTAATTAGTTAATTAGAGTTCTTTGAACTTTTCTGTTAGTTACCATTACTTGTTATTAATCTTACTTGAATTACACTATTGCCTTTATATGTAGTTGGGGAGTTGGAATTGATGTGCAATTGCTGTAGTTGCTAATGTATACTGATGGCGTTGTAGATCTTTACAGTTGACACTAATGAAGTTCTCGATGATACAAAACACACACACACACACACACACACACACACACACACACACACACACACACACTTCCAGCGGCGACAAATTATATACAGTAATAGAAAAACTTTACCTCTTGGCTGATTTCTAATTCGACGATGCACTTGAGATTTATGCTAAATTAATTCCCTTTATTAATTCAACAAAGCACTTCAGCTCTCTGCATATTTAATTAATTCACATTTTTATAGACGACAATTTACAAAAGAACAGAACTTCAACTTTCTAGCTAATTATTATTATTTATTAATGTTTATCAATTACTTATAACAAAACTCGAGACTACAACACTGCACTTGCATTGACTACTTATTTTTTTAAGATATTCTCGGGTGAATACACAACGAAAAAAGACCTCGATTCTCTTCAGTCACTCCATTTTATCAGTTTTTCAGTGACACAATATCATTATGTTTTAATTAAGTGTAGAAAGCGTTGAAGTTCAAAATCACCAATCAAAACGCAGCTTTCTATTTTTTTCAATTTAACTGTCACCAATAGTTGCAAGAAAAACAGTTAAGCCCTTAACTTTCAAGAGGAATTTATCGTTTTGCTATAGATGCTGTTTTGCCGACAAAGACTCTAAGTGACTTACACGAGTACCGCTTCCATTTTGAAAAGCTGATTTATGATTTTCACATGTTTCCTGGGCACATCCTATATATAATTTACATACATATATATATATTTATCAATTGCCAAACAAATTTTCATGAATGCGTGGATAGGGTTAAGCTATTGAAGACGCTTTTCTGTCAATAAATTAATCAGTAACACTGTAAAATAAAAATAAAATACACCTATTTTGTACTTATACTCATTTAATCAATTTATTAACTGAAATTAACCGCAATTAACTGAAATTTATTAACCGGGGTGCAGACTATCTGCACACATTGAGAGGATTTAGACGTCCCTCGCGGTACCCGAGTCTAAAACACACTTACACTTACAACACACTTACGACTTTAACACTTTACACTCACACTTACATTTAGGCAGGCGATAATAGCCTCAATGTGCTTTTCGCCTTAAAATGACAACAACAAAACAAATCAATTTATTTAGTTTATAAATGTATAAAGATATTTTGTATAATTTATGATATAAGATAGATAAGAGTATATTTCAATTGAATAATTTATGTAATATAAATAAAAACGAGGTTTTGTTAACATCAATATTTTTTTTAACATTATATAAACTGTTCACTATAAGATTCGCCCAAACACATTTTTAATTCATTTTCCCAAAGTTCTAATTTGTTTTCATCCAAACAATGCGCTGTCTCTTAAAATACTCTATTCTAAATACTATTTTAAAATTTTTATTCAGGATTCAAGAATTCGACTTCACCCAGTTGTAGCAAAACCAAACGAAACTTCAGTACCGGAAGAATTTCACAAAGTGAGAAACATGCACTAATATTTCTTCTTTTTATCATCCATGAGCTCTGAAATCTATTTTACCCTTTTCGTATTGTTTCCAATTTTACACCTGTTATTGGAAAAACTGACCTAATAACGTTTATACAACCCTGTTTACTTGGTTGCATGAAATTCCACAACTGAAAATGTTTACCCTTTACCTTTACAGATTGCAGTTATTACCCTGCATTACTGTTTGAAAATATTTGTTGTGAAACACAATGAAAGATATTACAAAAACATATGAGCTTTTTTTGTTTTCAAGTCCAATGTTTTTTTTTTTTATTTTACTGTTAAAATGTTTGAAATAAATAGTTTGTTATCATTTTGGATTCTTGTAAACAGTTAGAAAATGATATTTTTTATACTTTTAAGTAATCATTACAAATGTAAAAAATATATATCTTTGTACTGAAAAATAACTGATATCTAATTTTAACATAGTATGTTTATTAATGTAGCATTTTTTTAGTTTCAGCTACGTGCATGCAAAGTTTTATCCTAGTACGAAATGCATCTTGCACATGATAAAATTGTTTTTTGAAAATATTTCTTACATTATAAAAACACTTTAAAAATTCCAACTAATTACTTTTTTTATGAACGGCATGTTATTTGACCCTGGATGTTAACGCATTTCGCTGGTCAGATAGGCCAAATATTGCTGGCCATTATATAGTTCTAAATAAAGGGATTGTAGTAATTATTACCAAAAACTTTAGTTGGTTATGGCAATCTTAAAGATTTCTCATTATTAGTGAATTTTAGACAAGGCTCGCTACACAACGCTTCGATACCGACGCCGAACTGCATGCCGGAGTAAACCAGTGGTTGAAATTGCAGACGGCAGATTTCGAGACGATATTGAAAATCTTGTGCCACGATATGATAAATGCCTTAAAGTAAACGACAATTAATTTTAAAAAATAGCGTAAAAAATACCTTTCAAACGTATGTAATAAAATTTGGTTTTATTCGTTTTGTAATTTTTTATTTTAAAACGTCTATTACCTTCTGCCCTCTTATTTATACTGTAAAATTATCTGCATATTATTAAAATCAGGCTACAAAACTCTTTGCATATTTGTAATCAGGTTACAATATCCTTTTCATATTTGTACATCTGGCTAGAATAATCTGTGCAGATTTGCATGTCAGGCAAAAATACTCTGCATATCAGGCTAAAATACTCCGCGTATTTTACGTCAGGCTACAATATTCTTTGCATATTTGTACATCTGGCTACAATGGTTTTTACATATTTTTAAATTCAGGCTACAATATTCTTTGCATATTTGTATATCAGGCTACAGTACTTTTGCATATTTGTGTATAAAGAGGCTGTTTAATTGCGGTTCAGTTTCAGTGAGAGGATTAATCCACCTTCCCGTTTCTCTGACTCTCGTTCGCACTCCAGGGAACTGAGCGAGGCCGAGTGTGACATGGTTAAGTTGGGCGTGCGTAGAACTTCCAGAGGCAGCATCGGCACTCCCTCCACCCGCCTCACGCGAGAGACTTCTTTCCAAATTGATGTATAGCCGTGCCTTCTCCCGATCCTATCCCATCCCTCCCCCCGTCAAAGGGCTGTCTGTAAATTTAACATAGTATGTACAAATATATATGTTAATTGTTAAAACTATTTTGTTTAAATTAGTCTTAAGGATATTTGTAACACTGATTTGTTCAATATGAAATGTTGAAAAATGCACGTTTTGGAAATGTTTTATACAAAATTGAGAAAATTCAGGAACTTAAAATATTGGTGTTTTTATTTTTTACAAATTGTAACGTAGCTATAAATGTAAATTATTTTGTTAAAATGTCACAGTCACAATAAATGATTTTTCGTTTTCAAAGAATTAGAGAATTATTTATGCAAATCAGTATGTTAAGTTTTAAAATACATTTTTTTTCAATAATTGTCAAATACTCCCTAAATTTGTTTTAATTGTATATACTAATGACAGAAAAATTGACTAACAAATGTTCAAGAGACCGCCAAAAAACAAAAAAATAATTCTTAGAAGTTTTTTTTACAATTGTAATAAAAACAAATGCATAAAATTATCAGTATTTTTATCCTCAAATGTATCTCAATTTCAACAATTATAAACAATAGAAAAGAAAACAAATTTACAACAATAAAATTACATAACCTACGAAATAGTTCAGGAAAAACTGGTGAACTTTATTAGTGTAGTTGCAACTTTTACAAGGGACGTTTTATCGCTGTTATTGATACAAATTTGGAGTTATTTTATTAATAGCAGACGAATATCATTTACTGCACAAATCATGAAAGCAAACTACACTAGACATTAGTCTATGAAAAACACATAAATAAAAACAATGCTTAAAAATAATTTACTTTTTCACTTTCAAAATTAGTTTTATTGTAAAATCCATTTTATGGTGAATTTCTATGGAACTTAGTCTTCCTCTTATGGTTGTTTTATTTTTATTTTAATAGTACAGTTTATTGTAAATGTTTTGATAAGCAGAGTATTGTGGTTTAAACATAATTTTATGTTCACAAATACATGGAATTATATTATTTACAAGTTTACTTCTACCACTTACTTAAAGACGACGTTGCCGAAACGTTATAAATGACATGGAACCAGTTTAAAACAAATCAAACAAGTAAACTTAAGAACCTTAAAGTAAACGTTATGAACTGTGGCCTTATCCACTGGCAAAGAGTCGCCTATATTTCATACTAGTCTTATAGAAAAGAAAAAAAATTATTCATATGCCTTCATACCATTTTTATCTTGGTCGAAAGTTTTGTTACAAGAGAAAACATTTTTTAAATATGATATGAGATCATGGATTGTTGTCACAAAAAATGGTTTAACAGTGAAATTTTTCTTACAATGTATTATTGCAGGTTTCCCGTGTTTTGATGTTTTAAAATTGACGAGTTATTAACAAGTTACTTAAGCTTATTAAAAGATCACATTTTCAAGTTGAAAAAGTATGCTGATTTTACAGGGTTTGTTTCATTTGCTTGAGGAAAGATTTTATGGAGATATAAAGGGTTTATTTGCTTTGTTTGTGTGTAATAAACCATATTTATGGAAAATTTTATAAAAATCGCTAAAACCGATTGTGAAAAAATCCCATTTTTCTTAGTTTTTTTTATGAAAAATTGCTTCAGTAAATATTTTTCAAAAATTAAAATTTAATTTCCAACGAATGTACAAACTAAATACAAAACGTTACGTTTGTTAGTGATAATATTATGAATAGTGTTTCTGAAAATATAAGAGTAATAAATATAAAGGGAAATAATAGATCCAAATTTGAAAAATTTAGTAACAATAAATGAATGAAAATTTGTAGGAAAATTAACTATTTGAAACAACAGAACTTGTTCCGTCAACTTTTTTTAATATTCGCCTTTCACAATGATTTTTCATTAAAGTAAATGTTAACAAATATGTAATGTTTTATCACACGGATTATTGAATTATTGATGCATTATTGAGATTTTGGCAGTAAAATTGTAAAGAAACATTCAGTTGGATTAGTTTGTCACGATTTGTGGATTTTAGTCAAAATCTTCGTCTTAATTATTTAGTAATTATATACTTTTCAAATAATGATTAAAATTTATGCTCACTACTTAAAAAACGCTACTAATATTTTTGAAATGTGTCAAATTATTACTTAAATAACGTTTCCTTTAAGGTTCCACAGTCTATGATAAGTTTAGCTTAAAAAACTATGAACTGAAACAAAAACGACAGATTCCCAGTTGATGATAGAACGTTTTTTGTTGAAATGGCTGTTGCAGAAATCGGTCTCTTGATCTAAGCCTTTACGTTGTTACACATTTACAGACAGCCGAAAAAAACTGAAAATAAACGGCATTGTACAAGGAGACTGCGAAGAAATTTTAGTTCAATAACTATCTCAGGATATTACCCGAATCAATTATAAATTTAATCATTATGTGCCTCTACTTAACGGTGGCAAGATAAAAAGAGGAGGATTACATCCAACAATAGAAAAGTACTGATTGTTGTGTCCAACAATCGTATAATTTTAATTGTTGTATCCAACAATACAATTAACTGTTTGAAACCTCACGCTCCGTGTCTAGAAATCACCTTCGGTTCCTTTTAACTTTGATAGTATACTACCAAAAATCATCATAGGCAGAATTTAAAACTCCTCAAAATATCGTCACTGCCGAAATGTATAAACATAGATTTTTCTAGGTATTACAGTACGTTTTGAAAAAAGTTAAATGTGTGATTATTAATGATTTAGCGCGACGATTCAAAATTTTATTTACAGAACTTACTAGGAGTCAAATACAAATGGTACAATGCCAAGTATAGTTTTGTCTCTTCTGGATTCAGTTTCCACATTGAAGCAAATAAATTACAGACCTAACGTAGATATGCAATTTATTTTGTCAGTATGAATACATATTGCTGTGGTTTTGTTTTACTTACATCAAGTGTATACATGCGTTGACAGACTATGCAATTAGTAATTAAATGACTGTTTGTTTTGTTGAAATTTATGGAATAAAGAAATTATGTTTAGTTATATTTGTGTGTTATTTTCCGTAAACCTAAAAATATAATATTTTTAAAAAAATATACTTTAAAGCTTTTCGTAACGTTAAGGACCTGCCAGTTACGGTGAGTCCGGTGATATCTTGAAATACAAATGTAAGGGTACTTTAAAACTGTCAGTAAAAGTAATTCACGAATTTTAAAAGATTGATTCATCAGGACCAAGCAGAAAGATATTTCAAAGCCTTCGGTACAGTCTAACTTGCAAAATGTTTTATGTCCAAATTTTTGTTTTTTATTACAATTATAAATTACTTTGCCGTGTTAAATAGAAATTTTAAATTAGAAACTAAAAACAAGTTCAACATTACAAATGTTTTCTTTTGACCTTATTGAACACAATACTAATGAATTTAGTAGTGTTGACCATGTTATAACAGCCAAAGGTTCATCGTCCTATTGCTCTAAAATTCAGCAATAGCACGCCGAACATAACACGCTCAGAGTTTAAATGTTTCATGTGTAAATTTAGTATATTACTTTCCGCCAAGTACGGTATTCTGTTTATTTACAACCGCAAATGAAAATTGGTTTCTATACTTGAAACGCAGAAATGTTCACTGGAACTTTTACAAGTGCAGTCTAGCTAGAAGAGTTCTGGTTACATACATGCAGACCCAGTACAACTATTATTTAGAATGGACAAAACTACAATTCGACTTGTACATTCCTTCTCGTACTTCGACCCAAAGTCCGGGTGGCCACCAAATGTGGAGCGGACTACGCATTCATAACCTAACCTAACCTAACCTAACCTAACCTAACCTAACCTAACCTAACCTAACCTAACCTAACCCCCCATTTAGAATGGACAAAACTACAATTCGACTTGTACATTCCTTCTCGTACTTCGACCCAAAGGCCGCGTGGCCACCAAATGTGGAGCGGACTACGCATTCATAACCTAACCTAACCTAACCTAACCTAACCTAACCTAACCTAACCTAACCTAACCTAACCTAACCTAACCTAACCTAACCTAACCTAACCTAACCTAACCTAACCTAACCTAACCTAACCTAACCTAACCTAACTTGTAGTTTTTAGTGTAAGTGCGGTCACTGAAAGTGAAACGGAACCATGCGACGCCACGACACCGCTCAGATCTTTTTCACTTTCAATGGCCACACTTACAGTCAACACAGTAGGTTCAGTTTTTAATTTACAAAGCGCTCCGAATTCAGGGCAACCCGGCCCAGTAGCTGAATGTCGTGGAGATTGTGTAAATGACTGTCTTAAAGCTTAAACATGGTGGTCTCTTCTTTCAGTCTGAATCTACCTCTTAAATTTGACACCAATACAAATATTTGTCCTTATTTGGTGCAACACCATGTCTTCTCACATTAGAATACCTGTGAAATAATCGATGAAAGTCAACGACTCAAATAATATTGAAACAAGTTAAAATTACGGAAGCACAATGCTCATCATTCCATGCTATGATAAACTACAGAGGCCGGTCGTTGATAAATCACAGAAGCCGCCAAAATCAATCGGAAGTGAATGGGAAAACATCTTACACAAATCGTTTGGTCTTTATGCAAGGTACTTTCGTACCGAATTTCAAAACAATCAAACAATACATTAGCCCCACACTGCGTACATTGTTCATAGTGAAAACAGGAGCCGTCATCTTGAAATGAAAGTGGTTTGGGATCAAATATTATACTTACGTTGTTTGGGCTTTACATAAGGTACCTTCCGTACCGAATTTCAAAGCAATCGGTCAATGAGTTTTGCAAATATTACTAATAATTCTCATTATAAATCAGATGCCACCATCATTAAAAAATCTTTTCATCTTTTTTAAAAAATCTATAAACGGAAGTGAATGGCAAAAAGTCTTACGGTACTTCAATTGTTGCTTTATGCAAGGTATCTTCGACCAAATTTCAAAAGAATCGGGTAAATGCGCTCAGCCAAAACTGCGTAACAAACACACAACCAAATTCCGAACGGTTGAGTTGTAAAAAAATTTCGCTTCTTTGGTCAATTATGATAAGTATTTCAACACCTAACTTAATGGTTTTTCTTACTCAATTATTTTTGCAGATCGTTAATTAATTAGTGACAGTAGATTTGCAAAACAGTCGATTAGTGTAAAGCTGCTAATGACTTTAACTCAGGTTTTTTTGTACCTAATTTGTAATTTATAATCGCAGTTGCCTTATCCTGACTGGCTGTATTGACGCGCACAAAAATACAAACAGCTACAAATCTTTCAAGATTTGTCGCTAAATAAACTAAATGCAGGCAAAACGTTTATTGGATATAACGTTACATAGAATGCTAAGTATTTTTGTACGAGTACGTTTTCACAAAAAAATATCGATTAGGGCGTATTAAAAGTTTGCTTTGATATAAAAACTTCAGATGAATAACATCACTATTATTTCAGAAATAAAATAAAAAAAGATTTTTAAAAACAAGCTTTTTCAATTCGAGTATAAAAAGCAATAAAAATTAAAAAATAATTTTTTCATCGGTCGGAGAATAAAACATGGATGCAGATTAGATTAACTAGAAATTATTGAAGAAGATCCTTGTGAGTATTGATGGGCACCCACGCTTTATTCTCAGACTGATGAATATTTTATTTTTTGCTTTTTAGTGCTTTTTGTACTAGAATTAAAAAAGCGTGTTTTTAATCTGTTTTTATTTTATTTTGTTTTCTTATTTTTACTAACGAATCTTGTAATCGGCTCGAACTCACTTCTTCAATGTGAACTTAACTTTCAATGTGAAAAGTATTAGAAGAAACTAACTCCACCTATTAAACAACTCTAAAACTATTTTCCTTGTGCAATTTTAGTTAATTAGAGAACAATGAAGCAAGGTTTGATGTGCCTAATTATTGAATATTACATTGTCGTCGGAAGCAAGCAAGAGTGCAAAATTTCAAGTCGATTACACGATGGAAAGTGGGCTGAATATCGGTAACAATATTTGAACCGTGAAACATACAGACAGAATGTAAGTTAAGAAAAAGCGCGTAAAAACAGCGATCTCGCAGTTAATTGCTTAGCTACCACTCCACAACAACGCTCTGACTCAGTAAATTTTCCCGCCAAATTAACCGGCAACCTTCACATTTACAAAAAATGTTACGGATGTAATTTATTGGAAATTGTGTACTAATTCTCCAAAAGCAGGTTATGATACAAAATTATGATACAACTTGCCGTTCAGCCAGTATTACAGGGAATATCCAGCAACTACACTCTCGTCCTTTTTTTGCAAAAGGACGTAATCTTGAAACGGAAGTGAATAGGAAAAAGCTTACGGGGGGGTCGGCCTTCCCTATCTCGCCAATGTTATTTTATGATATTTTTAGGTACATTTTTCTCAGTAACTATTTTAGATACAGCTGTGAAATTTTTTCCTACTAATATATAGACACTTGCCAACATTTTAACACAGGGAAATTTAAATATGTGTTTTTATAAAACTGTGGCAATTTTTTAAAAATTATAATATTTTTTATTTCAGATTTTCCGTGTTTCTGCACACATGAAATTAAATAAAATCATTTTTTGTTAAAATATTTATAAACCCCTGTGTTAAAGTATGCAGAATGATGTAATAAACAAAACAAAGCAAAAATGAATCTTCTAGCTTTTGTAGTTTATGAGAAAAATGTACCTAAACATGAAAAAAAACAAGTTTCGGAAAAACGCGTTTAAAGTTTATTTTACATTAAAATTCTTTACTTACAAATATTTAGTGCATTCCTGCCCCATAAGCTGGATTATCAGGATCTTCCTGCATCTGATAATCATCTTCCAACTTTATTCTGCCTAAACTATCCTTCTGTCTGCTTCTAACCATTCAACAGTCTAACCCAGGGGTCTCCAAACTACGGCCCGAGGGCCACATCCGGCCCGCGGAGAGCTAGCATACTTGAAAACTCCTTTTAGAGAACATATTTTTTATAGCAAATTAAATTTAGTTTACTGAAGTATTCTAATTTTATGTTAAATAATTATTAATATGACATCTACATTGATATGGTCATGGGCTAACTACTCATAACATTGTTTTTCGGACTTTTTTTTTCATCAGTGGACTATTTCACTTTTTACCACCGGCAACAATGATAATATGGTTTTGGCCCTCGAAACTTACTGGAGTAATCAGTATGGCCCTAAGGCTGGAAAGTTTGGAGACCCCTGGCTAACCCAAACTATATTGTATGCAGTGAATTCATCCCACGCTACTTTTTTTTGGAAAAAAAAGTCGGTACACTACTACATATATAATTTTTTTGACTAATTGTACAGTTTCAAAGTATAAAGTGTTATATATATTATTAAACAAAAAACTCCAGAGAATATTAATTCAAAATAAAAAAAAAATGGAATTCTTTAAGATTTTTTCAGGCCGACCCCCCTTACACATATGTAAGTCGCTTATTTTATATGAAATGTAACTTTTAACCAAATTTCAAAATAATCGATCAATGTGGTTGATCAAAACCGTATACACTCGCCATTGTAAATCATGAGCTGCTATCATGAATGGTAAAAAATCTTACACATACTTCGTTAAGGCTTTGTATAAGGAACCTTCGTATCAAATTTCAAAACAATTATTCAATGTGTTTAGTCAAAACTGCGTAATAAAAAAAATACACAATCGAAATGACGAACAGTCGATTTGAAATTAAAACCTCGCTTCACTCGGTCAATCGACCTGTTATTAGAAAATATTTGCGATTTTATTTTTAATTTTTTGTTGGAAATTGCGCTATTTGGAGCGACCATCATTATAACACTTATACCCGGAACATATAAATGAACACCTATCTTTTTTTTGAAATTTCATTATATTATATATTATATATATATATATATATATATATATATATATATATGTGTGTGTGTGTGTGTGTGTGTGTGTGTGTGTGTGTGTGTGTGTGTGTGTGTGTGTGTGTGTGTGTGTGTGTGTGTGTGTGTGTGTGTGTGTGTGTGTGTGTGTGTGTGTGTGTGTGTGTCACGTTTATTCGAATTTGATATAAACATCAATTTTGTAATAGCGTGGATCCATTAAATTAAAAAAGTAATTAGTTTTTTTTTATAATGTGATTCCCACTAACTTAATCAATGTTAAAATGTGCACAAATTAGAAATTTCAATGTAATTTTAAAATTGTCACTGTTAGCTTTACGAATGCTAGTTTAGAGCTAATTATGGAAATTTTATTACATCGGCAAAACAGCTGATTGCCTCTATTATTATTATTATTGGATTATTGAATTTTATTGGCAAGTAGCAACGTGTAAGAAAGGTTCGTTAATTATTGAACGGCAGAAAAATATCATATTTTTAGTGTATTTGTATTGTTGTCATAGAGGCGAAATCAACATTTTGTTTATTTTTTTGTTGTTGAAGCGTAAAATTAATAAGGCTTTATTTAGCATATGTTCACCGATAAACCTTGCCAATCCACTGCAGCCACCGTATTAGCGACCCATCGATGCGATGTTAACAGATTGCACTAATTTGCTTTATAGGGCAGAAGCACAGTTGCATTAGTCTCACTGCATTATGTACATACGCTATTTGCAATAGTCCATAATGAAACCATTGGTTGAGGCTAATTTATTGACGAATTTCTATTTGAAAATGAGCTGCTACAGCGACCATTATCGTAAGTCTTATTGAAATGAGCTCTATAGAATATTTCTTATGGGGATGTGTGTGTGTGTGTGTGTGTGTATCCAAAAAAAGGTGGAAAAAATCTTTTATAGACTTCCTGGGATAGGGTACCGTCACTACCCCAGAGTGTGGGACTCAAATTAAGTTCAAACTCAAGCTCAAACTCAAGTTAAGGTACATTGTTACCCACTAAAAAAACCACCAAAAGCATTCCTCTTCTGTAAACCCCCCCTCCACGAAACCGCCGCCAGGCATTACTTCGTGGAAAGGTGGATTGGCTGACCTCCTACTCTTCTACAGCGTTGGCTCTTCTTTCTCGATCCTCAGTCCTCAACCTCTTCATGACCACTGTAGCGAATCCCGTAATGGCCCTCCAGTTGGCCTCTGAAGCCACCATTGTCGCAACCAGACTTTCCGGTGCAATGCTGTCTCGCAGATATGTTTGCAGCCTCATCCTTTCCTCGTCGATTCTCCGACACCGGAAAAACACATGCTCCGCATCTTCCTCCACTGCTGGAAGACAGAGGGGACAAGTGTGGTGTCTATGGTGTCTGTGTGTGTGTACAATTTTAAAGTTGCGTCCATTCCCAATTAAAAAAAAAATAGAAATTCTTCACCTTACCTTTTTTAAATCTGATTTAAATTAACATTTTAAATTTTCAAAAACTCTTAAAAATACAAAAATAAACCTAATGAAGGTAAACAAATTATTTATTTGTATTTTAAACATAAGCTTAAAGAGCTAATTTATTGATGTTTTGTAGCTGAATATAATGATTTATTCAAATGTCAAAAAAGAGTAAAATAATAATTTCGTATACTAAAAATATTTCGGAAAACCGAAATGCTTTTGTCATTTGGAAAAAATAATCTATATTTAAGTACGAATTCACCTATCTTTAATTATACATATTGTTGCAACTACAATTATGTAACACTTGCTGCTATTAATTTTTTAACATACAGTTAAACTGTAATTATCTAAAGAAAATAAAAAACTAATAATAGCATAATTGCCTCAAAATAACTAAAAATTTGGAAGAATTGTTTTGATAAGACGGAAAAAGAGTATGGTTGGAAATGAATATTTGATGCTTGACTATTCAATATCTCATTTTGACTATGAATATCTGATGCTCGCCTATTCAATATTTCAATATGACTGAATATTTGATGCTTGACTATTCAATATTCCACTTTGATTATGAATGTTTGACACTTGACTATTAAATATTTTACTTTGACTATGAGTATTTGATTCTTAACTAGTCGATATTTTACTTTGACTATGAAAATTCGATGTTTGATTATTGAATATTTCATTTTAACTATGAATAATTGATGTTTACTATTAAATATTTCACTCTAAATATGAATAAATATTATTCATGCTTGACCTTTAATTTTAACTATGGATATTTGATACTTAAATATTCAATATTTCCCTTTTATTATGAATATTTGATGCTTCAGTATTTCACTTTAACTATAGTTATTTGACATTTGATTAATCAATATTTTACTCAGACTACGAAAATTTGATGCTTGACTATTCAATATTTCACTTTGATTATGAATATTTGCTGCTTTAAATATTCAATATTTCACTTTGATTATGAGCATTAATGCTTGACTTCAGTGTAGCCATTAAATATTTGAAAATTCTCGTATTTTATATCAAAATAAAAAGAAGAGCTTGACAAAGTTAACATTTCATTTCTACTTAATTAGTTTTTTGTCTTTTTAACATTCAGTAATATGTAATGAAAGGAGTTAAACATGCATATTTCATGCATTTTCATACACACAGATCAAACAATTGAATTTCTACAGATTTTCCACTGAGTAAATCCAGATTTATGGATATTAATATTACAACTAGAAGATGTAGTCTATCAAGTAATTAACCTCCAACAATGTCATCACTTTGTGTTAAGTATACTCTTTAAAAATAAACCAGAAACTACAAAACATAATTATTCACTGCACCAGTTCAAATGGTTTCACCCTCTTTAGCCGATGAACTAAATCTTTGATGTC